>CAKAOH010025945.1:0-38580 GCA_916701665.1 Sebastiscus tertius | reverse complement strand
CGGCTCCTCCAGTCCGCATGTCCAAGTGTCCTTGGGCAAGATACCGAACCCCAAATTGCTCCCGAAGGCTGTGCCATCGGTGTGTGAACAAGTGTTTTGATTAGATCCTGTTGGGCAGGTTGGCATGGCAGCCTCTGCCATCAGTGTATGAATGTGTGTGTGAATGGGTGAACGCTGACATGTTGTCACGGCTCTGGCTGTGACTCCAGTGGTTTTCCTGTATTGTTTCCCCTGTGTCTCCCCCTCCCCTGTCTGTCTGTGTGTGTGGGTGTGGGTGTGGCAGGGGCGCGGCTTCATCATCAGGCACCTGGTCTCACTCTCCACTCTGCACTCTCCACCTGTCAACAATCAAGCTAATCAACCCACAGTACAAGAGCACCAGTTTTCCTGCCAGTCCTTGCCAGATTGTTCTACCTACCGTGTGGTATATTCTCGGCCGCTCTGTATCTTGTGTAACCAGAGTCATTATTGTGCTTTTGCCTTGTGCTTCCTGCGGTAACGTTGTGTTCTTCTGTGCTACTGGATTCTAGTGCCAGCCTCCATCGAGCCATCCTCACGCCGTCCCAGCTCATCCCTCCAGCCACTCCACCCTGCTCAGCTGCCTGCCTGTCCCCTGCCTTCTCCAGCACCCTCACCACCTTTATTACAATAAATCCATCTGATTTTCAACCATCATCCAGCTGTATCTGTGTCTGCTTCTGGGTCCTAAGCAACAGCCCTCACACATGTAGTGTAAAGTGCTTTGAGTGGTCAAATGATTAGAAAGGCGCTATATAACACTTGCAAAACTGTGTTCTTCAAGCTATTCTTTTCACGGCTATGCACGAGAACAGACTGGTTTGCATACAGCGTACAGAGCCAGCCGTAAACAGGCAAGAGGCCAAGGCTAATTATTATGCAATATGACGTCATCTGACCTTTCTGACCTGCCAGACTCTGGTTGGCTACCCTGATATTCTTACCCTAAACCTAACTAAACTCACTCCTCATGCCTAAACTTAACCAACGAAGGCATTCAAGGCAACGAGACGGGAAAGTCTGATGATGTCATCCTACATAATATTAAGCCATGTGCTCCTAAAACACAAATTATATCGGCAAATCCCACGTCTTAATCGGAAAATGCTACATTCAGAATGAGGAGTAATTCACAAGATACAAACAGAATATGCCGTTTACATGACCCGTATCAAAATCTGAATATTGTCATATTCGGAATAATAGTGGAACATCAGTGTGCATGTAAACATAGTTAATCATACATTCTGATCAATGCCTGAGAAAGCTGAAATTTGATGTTGATTCTCAGTGGGATTGGCACTAATATGGGCCTCATTTGACATCACATGATTCCATATTAGAAATCGGGATATCAAAAATGATTCAAGGATTAAAAATGTATGAGTAGGCCTGGTCAATTTTTCCCCCATTGTTTTATTTGTCACACTTGAAATACACTTTATTTCTAGGATTCACTGTCTTTTTACGATTATTCCCAACATCAATTATTAGTAAGTATTCAATGTGGATGATATATATCTGTTAAACTATATAGAAGCATACTCCAGCTACAGTTGGAATCCCACAACACAGATTTTGATCTGTATTCAGTGCAGCTCCGAGATCGAAGCGTCCGCTGTCCCGGTGTAAGCAACGGAGATTTACGACGGGTGTATTTGTCGGCCCCGGCCTAATCCATAGGCTTTTCCTCCGAATGGGAGCTTGTCAGATAGACCGACAGTCAGACAGACTTTTCTCAAGAAGGCTTGCTTGTCAAATTGCAGACACACAATCAGGCATTTTGCACACAGACACACATTCTTTCCCCAGCGAGGGGTCACATACCCAATCAGGTACACACAAACATATACACACACATCGCGGTGTACTGGTTTGATATGGCGCTCAGAGTGTGATGACAGTATCAGGTCCTCGTGTGATTGAGGTGACGGAGGCAGAGACAGGATGGGGGCTGTCATCAGCTGTGAGTGACAGGAAGCTGAGGTGGGGAAGGTGGAGTGGAGGGGGGTGGGTGACAGCTGAGTTCATGGCATGCAGTCTATCCCTCTGTTTGTCTATGTGTTGTCTCACCTTCCCTCTCTCCATCCATCTCTCTTTCTTATGCCTGCCAGTCTGTTTCAACCTTTCCATCTTCTTTGTCCTGTCTGTCCATCTGTCTCTCTCTCACTTTCATATACACATACATATTTCTCTCTCTCTCTCTCTCTCTCCCGTCAGATAATGGTTGGATGAATTTTGCCCTTTCTTCCCCGTGTCACACACTGCATCAAGAAAAACAATAGGAGACCCATAAATAGGGTTTAGAGAACATGCACCCAATTTACTTTGACAGTGGGGGGAGGCGTGTTTGTGTTTGCGCGCGTGGACGCGCCCGTGCGCATGGGGTGTAAGTCACTTTGACAGCTGCTGCAAATGAGGCAATATTGCAGGTATTGACTGACATCGTCGGCCCCGGGCCCTCTCGCTCGCTCAAAAAAGAGTGGTCATCATGAATCACAAGTTGTATTAGCAATTGATGCTCCAGCGGCTGCGGATGCAGGGACTTAAAAATCTTAATCTAACGTTATTTTAACAATGACGGGACGCCTCTAAACTGTTTGGTAAAGCTAAATATAAGGTTTAGGTCATGCTTTGATAAGAAATACATGTTCACAATTATATTTACGGCTAAAAGTTTAGAAAATCCCACAGGTGGCGAACTTAAAGAGGACCTATTATGCTCATTTTTATGTGCATACTTGTATTTTGCGTTCCTACTAGAACATATTTACATGCTTTATTGTTCGAAAAATTCTTTCTTTTTCTCATATCGGCTGTGCTGCAGCGCCTTTTTTCACTCTCTGTCTGAAACGTTCTGTTTCAGACAGCCACGTCTGAAACAGAGCGTTTCAGACAGAGAGTGATTAAAGCCAAGTCTGCTCTGATTGGTTAGCTGAACCACTCTGTTGTGATTGGCCAATCAAACCAAACTCTTTGCACTCCACTCCGGCTTCGCTCTAACTAGCTTAGTTTGGGGGCGTGCCAAACTAGCTGCTAGGCAGGTATTATGCAGATATGTTACTCGGTGACATCACCACGTTACAAAAGAAAATGCGGGACTTCAAGCGAGGCGTTTTGAGGCCGTTTTGAGGCCGTTCTTCAGGCGAGTGTAACTCCCATTGGCGTGGACTTTATAACTTTGCAGACCTTTTACATGAACAACAAAATATATACCACACTAAAGGAAATGGAAAAAGAATAAAAACATAACAACAAGTTTAACGCCTTAATGATCTGCACAGATGCCAAGGTCACACCTTTCTTGCTGTTGTGGGCATGAAGAGTCAACACTCAATGCCTGCATGCTATCCCAGATTGTCAGCATGTTCATTTTACAACATAGAAAACCATGCTATTCTATTCTATTCAATAATCTAATGGGGATTTAATCAGAAAACAGATACAGTTGGAAAAACACAGTGTGAGGTCATTATAATTAAGTTATTCTCTTTCTACTGGTATGTTTTGTGGTTTGTAAAAAGGCTTTTTATACAAACACACTGGAGGAATTCAATAAGAAAACCTTATCTTATCTAATATCTCGTAAAAAGGCAGAAAACTCTTAATGTACTCGGCTTCAAATGAAAACGCTCGTGTTTTGGAATTATGTGTGACAGTGCACTGGGATTATGTTTCACGGAGTTCTGTGTTATATAATAACTTTGATATTAAATTTTTAGCAATGATACATGTAGGACGACCTCAAGAAGCTGTATTATCTCAATTACAATGAGAATTTCCTGCTGGATTCCTTCAGGACTTTACTTTTTTTGACATTTTTAAAGAGATATTACATACTTTTAGATGCTGGTTTATCAGGCTAATTGTGAACCAGTAAGGATAGAGCGACAAACGCTGCGTAGGGAGGAGGTCGGGGTGGATGGGTCGGTCAAAAAACACCAGATTTTCACCCAGGAGACCGGGACCAGGAAACCATTAGTCAACGTTGATTGATTTGTCACGTAACTTACGTACTTCCGGTGTTATTTTAACCCAAACTATGATCTTTTCCTAAACCTAAATAAGTAGTTTTATTTGGAAAAGACTGGAGCGGAAAAGGACATTCATAGGGAAACACACGAAAAATAAGAAATACCTTTTTTTTTAAGAAGTCATACGAATCGTGGGCTGTTATTCTCTCGCAGAGGTCATGGACCACCTGTGAATGTAACGTGTGCTTGTACTCCTTGTGCAGACACCCTTAAACAAGTAACTTGTGGAAAGTCATAACACAAAACTCGATCTACATTGTGGACACCATGGGAGCCCTGGCCATTATGAAGATGTAGCTCCAACTATCAATCCTCACACCTTAGCTGCTAATTTTCACACAACCCCCACAACTATTCATCAAACGGATACGTCGCAGACCTGCACGGAAAAGCCCTGACAGCCGAGCCCCGTCACACCACGCCGACCACTCTCAGGTATCCCAGCAGCTCGTACTATTCTTAGGCTCCGCTGTCATTTTTGTCCGCTTTGCTTCCCCTCTTGTTCGGAACAAAGACTGTGAGATGAGGGTCATCTTTTCTGACAGCAAGGGCGGTCAGCCCCAGTGAGGTTGTCATACTCCGCCGCCTTTAACAGCGCGCGCTGCTTTGACTGACCCCTCTGCTCGCGGGGTTGCGCGTTCCCGTGCGCCGAAGAAGGAGGTTGTTCAAATTGTGATCTTTTAACACTGCCCAGCTTCAACCTCTGCTGTGCTCGCATGTGCAAAGGGAGGTGGCGTTGTCACAGGACTGCCCTTTTAACATCACTTTTGGACTTTTTTTTGTGCCCGCAGTGTAAACGTCCCACATTAACAGATCTGAAATCCTCTGACAGGGAGGGTTCTGACCTTTGGATATAAATAACACTCCCTATTTGACTTGTGAACAGAACGGACGCCCGCTTCTCCAAGCGACTGTTGGTGGCCGGGCTAATTGCTTTTGTGCGCTCGTCTCGTCCGCTGCCAAGTTGCACTCTGCTGAGCCACGGACTTGGCCTGCGCATGAGAGAGAGTTGGACAACAGGGCTCTAAAATATGCCAACATCCATTTGACTGCTTGGCAGTAACACAAAGGGGATGGAGATGGGCAGGGAGGGGGAAAGAGAATGAGACGGAGAAAGGTGAATGAGAAACTGACCAGAGAGGATGTGGAGTGAAAAGTCGTGGAATAGCGGATAATATCCCCTCATCTGTTTTAGCCTTATTTTGGATCTTGATGGAACAGACGCTCCTCTGCTGTGTAGAAATCTACATAAAAATCAATACCTATTGACTCGCCATTAAATTTATTCCCCTTTCCCCTGAACTATTTTCCCTCCTCCTCCTCCTCCCCTTCCTAATTCCTAATGATTGCCTTAGTGCTCAGTGGGGACTCCGCCGAAGCCTTACGAATTTCCTCCCTGCTTGGTTCGCATCAACTCCGCAGCAGCTCATGAACCCGCCTGTCAACCGAAATCAGGCGGGAAGATGAGTGACAGCATATCAAATCCCGATCTCCTAACTGGTTGTGGTTGGAAGAAGAATAAGAATAAAAAGCTGATGAAAAGGGAAATCTCCCCCCGAAGGCTGTCTGTGGCGGAGTCAACAATCTTGGCATGCCGGCAGAAGGTTGATTTGTGTGTGTATTTTTCTCCGAGGCTTGTATAATGGCTTTGACACTGAGCCTCCTCATTGTGACCATCAGTAGTAAGCCTCCGTGTTAGGTCACCTACCATATTTCCTCTCTGGCAGCGGTATTAAAAGTGTCAGTCTGCGAGCGTCGACCAAAAGAGCGGGCGGTGTCCTCCCCCAACGCTTCTGCTCGGCAGTAAACGCGCCATGTGTTGCATCCATTTCAAAGTTTTTAAGCTTTATAAATGAAGATGTAAACCGCCGTCTCTACAAGAAAAGTTTCTCATATGCACCAATATAGCATCTGTTTGGAAAAACAAGCAACATCGCTTGAAGCTACAAACAGAAGAAGTATAATCCTAACGCCGTAATCTCTAATGACAGTTGTTCCCGTGATGATCAGTGATTGACTGAACCGCTTGTTCTTCAGAGCGGCTGGATCTTTTGATTGCGATGTTTGCAGAGACGAATCTCTCCGCCCAATACCAATTAATTGGCTACGGAGCCGTGCATTTGAGAGAATGATGATAGCCCGAGAAAAATTGTGAGTCTTTCAAACAATCTCTCTTTTAGCACGGCGCCAAACTTTGTCATCAATCGTGTTTTTAATGCTTATAAAAGGGGGGAAAAAAAGACCAGACTGATGTGTGAGAATCTATACCTCTGAGACAAAGGTGGCTTTAACAGACAAAAAAAATAAGTCTATACCAACAAATGATTATGTTCACAAATTTGACGAGCTTACCCCGCATCCCTCGTTTGATTGCCGAAGCCTTTCGGAGGGTGCCAAAGTGTTTCTGATTAAATACATCTTTTAGGAATTGCTGTGAACACTGCTGTGTGAACCACTAGCCAGAAGCCAGGATCAACATGAGAGGGGAAATGTCAATTACTAAATCACACATTGTGAGAGGTCACCGTAGAGGAGTGATTTGCTGGCTCGAGGGCTCAATCTCTCCATTAAAACGCTGGCTTTTCCCCTCCATTGTACCGCATATTCTCAGTCATTATTGTCATTGGTCAGATTTTTCCTTTGTGAAGCAATGTAGGGCTGAAAGTTCGCCGATGACACCAAAGAGATGAGCCAATTCGAAGACTGTAATGAGTCAGCCCGCAGGGGATTTGCGGCGATGCGAGGCGTGGTGCGCGGGCAACAATCCGTCTCTTTTGACAAGACAAAAGAGTGAAGTGACCGCCGTGATGTGTCTGATGATGACGAAGCCGGCGAGTTCCTCAAAAACATGCGCCGTCATTTGCAAGCAATGTGAAGAAGTCATCGCATAAAAGCAGATCTATGTGGGTAGTGCATGGCCTCTGATTCCACTGTCTAGCAGCAGATAGAAAAGGCCCGCTACACAACAAGTGCTAATTCCCACCTGTACACAAGATTTACAGGAAGCAGCGTGGGAGGAAGGCTTAAAGCAACACCGGCAATCTAACCCGCCCAAACCACCAAGTGTTTTGTCCCTCGCCGTCTAGCAAATGGCACCGCAGCATTTCGACACCGGAGCAGATTTTACCCTGAAGCCATAAGACTGCTGAAGGAGAGGCTCATAAATACACCCAGGTGAACTTTGCTAAACACATGAACAACCACTGCCCCCACGAACATACACACTACAGCCCATGCAAAACTGACCTGTGCACACTACACTACTATATCTGTCCTCCTCACTTGGGTTGTTTAACACTGATGTCTGATTGCATAATGCAGAACTTCTACTGTGATCTGGCCATTTGTTGTCATAAAAATCCTGAATGTACCATTATAATGTATCGTCATACAATGGTTTGTATGCTATCTTACGAAAAGTGTCATTTTTCGTATGTTCTTTGAATATCCAGCAACACGAGCGATCAGTACGCTTGCACAAGCCCCTACAGTGCAACCTATTCAGGCATCAAAACTACTATACTTTGTTTGGTTAGGTTTATGAACAGATTGTGTTTTGGGTTAAAACAACTGTATTTTTTACGTAAAATAAGTACGTCTGTTACGTAACATAAGTATATTTGTTACATAATTAAGTATGTTTGAACTACTTGCTATGGTTTAGGCAACAAAATTACATGGTTAGGTTGAGGAAAAGATGTGGTTTGGGTTAAAATAACTACGTTTGACCTTCTTGTTAAGGTTTAGGCATCCAAACGACTTGGCTAGGTTTAGGAAAATATTGTGGTTTGGGTCGATAGTAGTATGTTTGTTATGTAAAGTACATAAGTTTGAACTGCTTGTTTAGGTTTAGGCAACGAAACTACTTGGTTAGGTTTAGGAAAAGATCATGGTTTGGGTTAAAATAAGTATGTTTGTTACATAAAATAGGTATGTTTGAGCTCCTTTTTTAGGTTTAGGCAACAAGACTACTTGGTCAGGTTGTATGTTATTTACGTGAAATAAATATGGTTGAAGTACTTGTTTAAGTTTAGGCAACAAAATCAGGGTTAGGGTTAGGGGGTTAGGGTTAGGGAAAAGGTTTTCAGATTGTGGTTTGGGTTAAAATAAGTATGTTTGTTATGTAAAATAAGTAAATTTGAACTTCTTGTACACTGCATAGTTTCAGGCGTTTAAATGACACTTTGTGTTCTCTCTTTTTCTCCACAGTAACCTCTTACATAAATCAACTCCTACAGGAAGTCTCAAGTTCAGACTAACCTGATTACCATGCTAACAAGCACACGGGGGACACGAAGAACAATGAGCTGCTCGTTTGTATCGTAAGTCACCACACTCGGGTCTATTAAATAATTTATTCAGAAAAGTGAAAAAAACATTCAATGAAAGAAGGTATTGGGTTTCAAAGCCTAGCGTACACAGACACAATAGGGGCACATTATAGTGGAGACTTTAACAAGGGGCATGATGAATATTTTTTTTATTCTCTTCTCACATTTCTATTAGAACTTGAGTGATGAGATTATTTAAAAATAGTGCTGCTCTATTTGGTGCTGTACTGCTCAGCAGAGAGTGACAGGGAAGATGGGAAAATAAGGGCAGAGATACATACAGAGTGATGAGTCAGATTAACCTATGACATCACGAGTTCAACAAATACTATTGTGCCTTCTGAATCATTGCTCTTCAGTCCTCTGCACTATTAGAGTATGCAGGCTTTCCTTCCAAACAAACTGTACAAAGGCTGAATCCACTCATCGGTTCTCTCCTGTCCTGTCCGGTCGAAAGTGTTAATTAATCAGCGGCTGCACAGTTTGGTTGGAAGAAAAACCCTCATACTCTTCCATGGCAATGGAGACGTGTTGGCTTTAGAAAGCAACATGGGACTGTATCGGCCCAAGATCCAATGCGTCAGTGTTGCACTCTTCTTAGCAAATCCGCAGTGAATCACAGATTGGGGGTGTGACCAGAAGGGAAATATGCCTGGAAATATGAACCCTTAGAGAGCAGCTGATGCTGCGGGTTTATTCTAAACTTCTACTAAAGAAAATGTGCTTTTTGGATTAGAGGTTTATTATTATTATTTAGTTTATTAGCAATTTTAAGTGGAATCCATGTAATAATTAATATATTGGAGACATCTCAAGCACTCATGCAAGCGGGTGACGTGATACACAGTCTTGGCGATGATTTCATGCAACAGACTGTGTATATATTTATAGATGGATGACGCAGCTCCACTTTCTCTCACTGTGCAAAAGTGAAGCCAAAAAAATCACAGATACAGGAGCTGCCATCTTGAGATTTGGACATAATATGGAGCCAGAGTCTGCGCAATCACCAATTACGAGCCGAGCACGGTTATAGCTTGCTTGCGTGAGCCACCTAGCTGTTACGTTAGCAACCATGGTAGCTGTTTGGCTGCATTTATGATCAAATTGACACGTTCTATTAAATTAACACTACAAAATTAACACTTGAACATACATCAGCATGATAAGAACTACCTAAAAATGACAAAAAACATCTTTGGAAAAAATGTATTTGACATGTACTTTGACTTTTTAGTTTGACTCATGACCCTTCGCAAACGTAGAGGCTTTATGAACTATACCGCAACCAGCCACTTGGGGGCAATCAAGCTGTTTTGGCTTCACTTTTGGGGAGCTGTCAGGTCGTCCATCTTTATATGCAGTCTATGTTTCATGCTTATCCGGAAATCAGAAATGCAGCAATGTGCCAAACAACTTTAAGGAAGAGGAATACGACTAGCAAGCAAACACATGCAGCTTTCAAATTCTCCCAATAATCAGGTCTGCAACTGTTTTCACGAGGACAAATGTGCCTCCAACATATTTATGAGGCCTCAAGGATACACAGAATGCTGAAACAGTGAATGTAAAAAATAACTAGCTACTTTTAATACCTTGAGGTTCCAGCAGTGGTATTTTGTGGGGAAAATAGGAAAAATATATCATTTGACAAATCATATCTTGCAGAAATAATATGTCCGACAATTACAGAATGAGCCAGCAGGAGCTTTTCTGCCATGCGTGATTCAGTGTGGGTTTACCCTTTAACACAGATGCTGCAGCTATAATAAATGCCATATGACCCGATCCATCATAGTTACATGACATTGCAGAACTTTATAGTAGTTAACAAGGCCTGATATACATCATGCCCAGGCCTGAGATAATGACATGCCCATATGACATGATAGCAATCAGCAAAAAGAGAAATACTGCTTATTTTGTGGAATTCTATAAAATATTGGACCATCAGAGATTGGTAGCGTTTTTTTTTTGTTTTTTTTAAAGGTCTGGCCGTGCACTCCCACACACACACACACACCTACGAGCTTCTCTTCCCCCTGCAGAATCTGCTTCGACAAGATAAGTGTGGGACTTGTAATTGTGCGAGTGCCCTCATCTCTCCGCACCGGCTAATAATGGTGCTGTGGAAGCCTCGCGCTCATTACGCTAGCCTTTGTTGTTTTTATTGCACGGCTCGGTTGATTATTTTTTCAAGAGAATTCAGAAGCTCTCCCCTGCCTCCGTAAACAGAGCTGCCATTGCGGTGAGCTAACTCCTGCGAAATAAACCAATAAATAATGGAAGAAAAAAAAAAACTTGAAAATCAGGGAATTATACATGAGGTTCTGTAAAACACCTTCCATATTTGCACACATAAAGCACTCCTGCTTCTGATAGAGGGACCTTCACACTGCTTTCTAACTTGAGTGAACACCCCAAGTGGTGCTCACAGTATTAATGGCAATAGCTCGGACCAATTCAACCGCAGCAGCAGTGTGGAAGTAGAGAAACAGAGATAAACTATCCACATTCATTTTCCTTGCATGGCAAATACTTAGTCAATAGCTGGCGCTGGAGCTTGTGTATATGCTTTGGTTTCCCATTATCTTTTTTGAAAAATACCAGATTAAATCCGACCTCGGGTTTTAGCAGCCTATCATCCGGAGATCGCAGACGCACACACAGTCCAAAGTCGTTCCTTAGAAGTCAACCTTCTTGGAGTTGTTTTAGATTGCTGAAAAACATTGGAGCTTTTCAAACTTTGCAACTAATCATTCATAGATAAAGCATTATGCCTTTAGTTTCTCTGCTCTCTGCCTTACTTAATAAATAAAAACAGACCATGTGTACCTCCACGTATAACAGAATCAGTGCCCCAGAGCCCCATTCAGTTATGTCCACTTATTTCTTTTTAAAGGAACAATGCATTTAGGGGTGTCTAGTGGCAGAAATGGAAAAGAAATATCAATAAGTATGTTTTCTTTAGCGTATAATCACCTGAAAATATGAATCGTTGTGTTTTTGTTGCCTTAGAATGAGTCGTTTATATCTAAATATGGAGCGGACCATAGTTCTACTACACACTTGGGCTGGTTGCAATCTGCAACCAATCTGCAACCAGCCCAAACAAATCTTACACACTGTACCTTTAACTCAAAGCGTCAGCGAGAACTCAACTGTATATTTTCAGGAATCAACGCAATCCATTGTCTTGACTATTTGAGAATTTTGTCACAGTTGAAGAACACCCTTGATAGATGCTAGATGATAAAATTAGCATGTCTTGCATTACCCCACTCATCGTGTTTATTCAACACATCCTCATACAACGGTTCTCATGATGTCTTACAAAAAGTTGTTCCCCATTTTTCATCAGCAGAAGACAATGTGGAAGTCAACAAAGATCATGATACTTGTGGCCACTTGTTTCCTACTGATGTTGTTGACACTATATTTATGAATTGTTTGTGCTTGCTCCAGATTTAGCTACAGCGTGCTCAACCACTTTTCCCACTTTAATGGGTCATTACAGGCCAGAGTTCATGAGCAGCATTTCCAAGCACAGTTAATGGACACTGCCACCAACAGTGGAGACGAGAAAAACACATATATTACATTTCATAATGAATCTTATTATGTCACACAGAGCCCACTAAGAGGCTCTGTACTTTGTCCTTTAAAGCGCTGATACAAAAAGCAACATTTTGAGCATCTACAAGAGGCAACTGTGAGTTCTCTCAGCATCATTACTGTAATCATCGTCTTGCCAGGAACCATTCAGACAGGGCCTCTGACTGTAGTTTTTCTTCATTTCCGATGAAGGAGGCGAACTTCCCAGAATAGAATTTGAAACCACAGGATGAGGTTGTTTTTGAACATTTCGGGCCTGATGTTGTGATGCAAAGGGCAGATTAAAGTGAAGGGGAATGAAGCGAGAACATGTGTAATACACCATCATGAGCAATGAATTTCATTGTATATAAGTATTCCATCATATAAATATAATCAGTTACATGTTCACAATAATGCTTCCCACAGTTATTGATGAGAACGCTTTATACTGAATGTTAAATTCATAAATAAATGCCTAGATAACCAGGATCCGAAGGTGCTCATTGAACTGGTGGTTCGTCCAATCCTCCAAGATCAACTCAAATTGGATCAAATTGTTCTTGAAGAAACCCAAAATACAAGTGCGCAACTGAAAAATGAGCACAATAGGTCCTCTTTAATATTTCAGTTCTGCTTGATTTGGCGACACCTGTGGTCACTGGAGGCAACTGCAAGCGCATCTTAATAATACAATTAGCGATCACATATATCGAACATTGGAGGCACCAAACAACCTTACCGATACATTGTAACTAGGGCTGTTGATCGATTCAAATATCTAATTGCTATTAATCACATGACTGTCCATAGTTAATCGTGATTAATCACAAATTGATCGCACATTTTTTAGCTGTTCAAAATGTACCTTAAAGGGAGATTTGTCAACTATTTAATACTCTTATCAACATGGGCGTGGACAAATGCCATGCCAGTTTTTCCTCGCCAAAATTTGGCGTAAATTTGGAGCGTTATTTAACCTCCTTCACAACAAGCTAGTATGACATGGTTGGTTCCAATGTATACCTTTCCTTTTCTAGTTTTGATGCCAGTATCTTCAGTCTAGCTTTAAAACAGAGCATGCTACAACCTCCGAAAACCAAATAGCGGTTGTGAAACGTGTTAATAATTTATGACAATTGCCATTGGCTGCTCGAGGAAGGGTTTCGTGTTCATAGTTCAGAAACTTTATCCCCGTTTGTACCTAATCCCCCCCACGAATTTTGGATTAGCGCAGTAAATTTAAAGTTGTGTGAACAGCAATAGTTGAGGCTTTCTAAACAGGTAATATAACAGATTATATTAGGAGAGAAGTAGAGAAAGTGTGTGTAACAGCTACATTTAGAAAAGAATGTTGTCAGAAATTAAACCGCACTGAAGCGTTAAGTGCACAGGCTTTAGTTCTTCTCTGTGACAGCACGACTATTTATTTCTGCCAAATTGTCAGAGTAGAAACCGAAATAGAGAATAAAAACGAAAATGTACCAAGTGCATTTTCTTTGTCTTTTTCACCACCTCCGTATCCCACCGCCACCTCACTTCTCCAGAATAAGAAGTACTAACAGGTAAAATAAGCTTGAGAATACTTAAATGATTGGATTATGTGAGAAAAAGAGTGTGCCAGAAGTAAGGACAAGGAGCACCTAAGCATTATCCCTGCTCCCTACATAAACGCTGCCAGCAATCTCCCGTTATGAGTTCCTGTTATGCAGAGGAGAATAATAAGGCCGTCTCTCCTCACTGCCGAGAACAATAATGAGTTCTCCGTGCAACAGTCGCCGTGGTTCAATAGCTGCACCTTTTTTGATTCTGATGACTCTCTCTTTTCCTTCTGGTCGGAGAGTTTCTTTCTCCCCCCTCTATCACTTCTATCTCTCCCTTGCACTCTCGCAGTCTGCAGCGAGGAAACTCCTCTCTGGGCATAAATCCCCCTGCAAATACGATTAAAGCACTGAGTCATCATTTGGACCGCGGGGGTGTAGTGACCAAAGTAGCGCGGCTGCATGTGTGTGTGTGGGTGTCGGTGTTTGTCTATCTGCGACAGAGGGTTCAACGCTGTGGATCCGGGGAGGACTCTATTCCTCTATCCAGGAACAAAATGGGCAATCCCATCCCACTCATCTGTCTGTCTCTTTGAGATTGAGCAGGGAGGGTAAGGCGTGACCAATCACACCCAGATATCCTCACCCCTACGACTTCCTCTCTCCCCTCCCTTCCCTCTCCCACTTCACCCCCCAAGGCTCCAAATGTAATTGCGGCTGCTTTTTTTTTTTTTGGAGAACCTCGCCGGCGAAGTGTGGAGGGTATTTTTTGATTACTTTTTTTTTTGTCTTTTTTGGAACACATTATGACAGAAGGGGTAGAGAGACAAAGTAAAGGGTAGCAGATGGAAACCGAGGGTCTACAAAGATGCTTCTCAGAATGTCAAGTTGAATTTCTCGGGCCACGTGGGGAAATGGAAAGGGCTTCGGTGTGGAAATGATGGCAATTATAGCTATTCCTTCCTCCTCAAAGGAGACCTACTGTACTTTGGAGCTACTTAAGTGTGGAGCTCTTTTGCTGTCTGTCAGTTGTACAGAAAGAAAATGTCACTACAATTGACAGCGTTGGATTCGTCTCGATTACTAAGATCAGAAGACTGAGAGAAAGAGAGCCCCGCTGTTGATTGCAACAGTCGGCGACAGACTTGTCACGGCGATGCTCCAATCAGAGCACAAAACCACATTATTGGTGACATATCATTTTGTCTCAGTTTGGATTGCTGGTAAACAATCGAGATTTTACCACGGCTGACTGTCATCTCAATGAAAAGAGCCGCATAAGTTGGAGTCTGGTTTGTTTTGACGGGTACCGCAAATTAGCATTCTCACCAGAACACATTCAAATCCATGCACAAATACACACATTCGGAGGCAGGAAATGTATCTGCTCCGACTGGCTCACCGAGCACATTTGAAGATGTTTGTCTGTGTTCTGTTTTACTGTAAGTTATGAGTCAGTACGCTTTGTCCTGCTGTGCGAACTCAGGGGACGATCGCTAGAACAAACGCTTTGAATCAAGTTCATTCGTCAAGTGCAGACAGAGGATGTTTGCGCTCGATCCGGATCAAGAGCGGTGCCTCTGTGTCTGTTTGTACATCTGAGGGAGACATACAGCCTTCTGTGCATACAATGAGTACATCTTCAGCACGTACCAGAGATGCTCACAAGTCTTTTTTTAGCAAGTCCAAGTCAAGTCATTGAGCTAAACTCCAAGTCAATTCTCAAGTCTTTGCAAGGCAAGTCAATGTCAAGTCTCAAGACTTTGAGAGGCAAGTCCAAGTCAAGTCTCAATTATTATAGGGGAAAGTCCAAGTCAAGTCTCAAGTCTTTAAGGGGCAAGTCCGAGTCAAGTCTCAAGTCTTTGAGGAGCAAGTCCAAGTCAAGTCTCAAATCTTTGGGGGGGGTAAGTCCAAGTCATGTCTCAAGTCGACCTAAGTGCGTGTGCGACTTAAGTGCGACTTTAGTCCAAGTTCCAAGTCCAGGTCCACTTCTGTGGCCGATACTGTACCTCAAAACTGTTCTGCATGACAGCAGGAGCGAAAACTATTGATGAAAGAGCCTGTGAATGATTTCTGATGTGGCTGCGGCCACAGGCGGTGAGGCTCCTCGTTATAGCGACCGCCAAATGTTGCTCTGCTAAGCCACTCCCCTTAAAATCACAAGATAGAAACTGCCAAAGTTTGCATTTAAATTATTCACCAAGCAGCTGAAGTTTTTTTTGGGGGGGAGGGAGGGCGGGGTGATGATTGATCAAATCAATCCTCATAAGCCTCAAAGATATCAAGAAGATCTGGCCTTTCGGGCTGCCGCATGAACTCCTGAAGCTGAATTATGAATGACATTTGCTGAGCAGTGGAGCTGCTGGATAACTACCAGAATAAGATGGAGGTTGTTCTTAGCAGGCAAAATCAATCATTAAATCAATCAATCATCTCCGTGGAAATTGTGTTGCATTTGGGTAAACTGGGAGTCATTTTTTTTGTCTGGTAAAATATTTATCCAAGAAACTTTCATTGTGAAAAAGAGCGAATTTGTCTATTGACCAGGTTTTTAGCATACAAAACACAGTCCCTACCTAATAATCCAAGCTGGAAACCTGCATATAAACACAGTTGGCACCACTCCTGGGCCTTCCTCCCTGCCAGAAGCTTGAGGACACAGGGCCAGCCGGTGACGATTAGACAAAGTGACACATTATATAAATATATATTTATAGAAGCTGGGCAAAAAAGTAGAGCTTATCAATAATGCATATATAATTCATTAGGGCAATCAACTAGTCCTCCCCTACACCACAAGCCAAAGCCGCGCAGATAACATCTCCAGCGGCTGGTGTCGGTTTAATTGATGGGTGATGTGACCACTGAGATCAGGAGAGGAAGGAAGCAGGAAGCAGGAGGGGAGGATGGATTAGAAGGTGGAGATGAAGATAAGGGGATGTGTGTGGGTGCATGTGTGCTGACTCAAGCTCAGCGTTGGCGTGGCATTAAGACTTTACTGGTGTACTACAATCTGAAAAGCTAGCATCACAACCGGTATTGATTCAATTCATAAAGACAAGGGAAAAACATTTAAGTTAAGCTACTAAAACAATTAAAGTTAATTCCATAAAGTTGGCATAATGCAAGAGAAAGATACAAAAAAGGTTAAATCAAATGGTAATAACAATTACTTTTAACACTGAATTATGTATTGATTGCTATTTTGTTGATGGATCTATTAATCCTTTTGTAATTTTCTAACATGTTGTTTGACCAAAACTTTAAAACTCAAAACATATTGCATTTACAATTATACGAAATAGAGGAAAGGTGAAAATCATCACATTAGAAGCAGGAACCAAGTGAGTGTTTTTTCCTTAATTAATTACTTAAACATTTAATTGTCAAAATTGTTAAAAGATTCCCTATTTGATATTCAGAATAGAAGTCGCTCTCCCTCTGTGTGTTGTAATGTGTGAGCGTGCCCCATTGGCTAGCTAATGGTTTAAGCTGGCGTCGCAGAGATGGCTCCGTTAGCACTGCTGGCGTCGTTAGCACCTGCTAACAGCTCAGTCGTCGCCATGTTGAGAGCCATGTTGAGGCAATAGATATGCTCTGAATTATGCGTTTAGCACCTTTAATTTACAAAAACAGAGTAACAGCAGCCACAAAATGTCGAAATATTTCCGTAAATGTTTTGACTAAATGAAAAAAGCTTTGGCTAAATGGATTTACAATGAATGTCACACGATTTCAATAGATCGGACTGACAGCGCTGCAAGAAATCCAGCCCACTAGTAACCTAAGCTCCCTTATTTGGTCCATTTTTAGATTCAGCTACATCCTATCTTAGTCTGCTTTTATTTTCATGCACAATGGCAATCCTCCAAACTGCCCACCATGAGACATTAAAATTGCCACTGTTGGATATAACGCTACCACCAGTGTCCATCAAAAGAAAAGGCACACTAAATGTCTTTCTATTAAAGTCCTTTTCATATCTTAGCAAAACCTACACTCGAGAAAACCACCTTTGCATTAAATCCCTGCTTTATTTTTATGTTGCAGGACAGAGTTTATTGCTTGAAGATTGCAGCAGATCCCCCCAAGGGCCTAATTACAGCTATCAAAGCAAAACTAATGGGCGAGGTATCAAACTGCAAAAGCTCAATCGAGGACATATGCTTAGAAGGTCAAAATGTCCCGCCGTATAACAGCTCATCATTTCTGCAGCATGTATGATGCAGAACGCAGGGTTTTATTATGGACCCCACTATCTGTTCTGATTGCGTGATTCATGCACACAGCACCGCCACAATCCCAATCCACCCGCCCGCAGCTGTCTCCACACCACTGCATCTAGAGCAGGACAATTAGTAATCCATCACCGCTGTTTACAGTCTGGGTGGTGGGGCTCTGGAGAGGAAGAGAGAGAGAGAGGAAGAGAGGGAGGGATAGAGAGGTAAAGGGGTGAGAGGAAAAAAAAGAGGGAGGTCAAAAAAGCAATGTGAGGGGGGACAGAAAAATAGGAGTAAACAAGGGTAAGAGGACGGCAGGGACAAACAAGTGTTTTTATACCGGCTAGCAACTTCTTCACTGTGTCTCTGTGAGTCCTTGTTGTGAATCATCGCAGTACACGGGCACAGGAGAAGATTACGAGTCGCTGCCAAATCAGGAATCTGTGCAGGCGTACATGCACCACACTGCATGCATATTAATGTGCGTGCATGTAGGCGTGTGTGTGTGTCTAGGAAAAAAAAAAAAAAGAAGAAGTGCGAGCTCGGGAGGTAGCAGGGAGAAGAAGGGAACAATGAGGGGAAAAAAGGAAAGGAGGGATGGATGGAAAGGGAGTCCACTAGATGGCACTGTTGTGTGGTGGATTTAATTCTCTCCTCCCTCTGTTTCTATCTCATGTTGTCTCTCCCCCTTGCTCCCTTTCTCTCTCTCCCCCCTCTTTCTATGCGCAGCATGTATGATGGAGCCAGTTATACAGCTGGGAGTTGAACACAGGGAACTGTAGGGTTCCCTGAATCGAAGCAAGGTGCTTGAGAAACCCACGACGCTTATCCAAGGACAGTGTCTTGTTTGTTTGCTGGACTGCCACCCTTACACACTGCGGATGCACCGAGTCATGTGTACGACAACACACACATAGCCTTGCACTCATCTGTAGGAAAGATTGGAAGCTGGCCTATTTTCTTGGCAACAAAAAAAAGGTGAAAGACAGAGGATGATGAGTGCATAAATAGTACCAATCAGAGAGGAGGTGCAATTTGTGAGATGAGTGAAAATGGATGCAGGAGTGTGGGCGAGCTGTCAGAATATAGCGGAAGTGGTCAGTGCAGAAGGTGGGAACAGCGGGCGATGGATCGCTGACGCCAAGGCGAACTGTTTTTCTTAAGAGTCACGACACCTCGAGAAAACAGTCGGTGCACAACGAGCGACTTAGCCTTGCGAACGCCGATGAAAATCAGCCCCCTGTGCACCTTTTTGATCCGATTCCGAAGCCAGGTCTTTATATAGCACTGGAGCCAGCGAGCATCAATCAGTGTGTAATGGTCAGTGATATTGTTTGTCGGTTAACAGGTCATTTAAGATACAAGTTGCCAACAAGCAGCAAATAAATTGCTGAAGAAGAAAGATGGGCAGAGTTACGAAGAGGCGGTGTTGGAGTCATACAGCTACTCATATAATAAGGATATTGATATTCTTCTCTGCTGGTCACAAGCTAGCTGCATGGGAGCACCGAATTAAAGCCATATATTCACTGATATTCTTTGTGATGGTGAAAAAAATCAGTTAGTGTCTAGTTGTGATAATGGGCGATAGGTTGTAAAATCACCAATATAACATGACTATTGCATTATAATTTGTAAATTTTCCAAATCCCTGCCAAAATATTGTCATAGAATCCACAAATATATAATTTACTAAAGTGATGAACTTGGACCACCCAATACCGATTATCATTTAGCAGTGTTCTAGTCAAGACCACCTAAACCGAAAGCAAGACATGACCAAGACCAGAGTTTATTAAGATTGAAACAAGAATTTGAGATGTTGAGACCAAGTGAAGACCAAGGCAGGACGAGGCAGAACTAGACAGAGCCAAGACCAAGACCAGAGTGTATCGAGACCAAGTCAAGACCAAGCCAAGACGAGACAGAGTCAAGACCAAGACAGGAGCGTATCAAGACCAAGTCAAGACCAAGACCAAGGCAGGACGAGACCATGTCAAGACCAAAACCAGAGTGTATCGAGACCAAGTCAAAACCAAGACCAAGACTAAGGCAGGGCAAAACCAAGGCAAGACGAGACCGAGTCAAGACCAAGACAGGAGTGATCAAGACCAAGTAAAGACCAAGACCAAGGCAGGACGAGACCAAGTCATGACCAAGACAGGACTGTATCAAGACCAAGTCAAGACCAAGACCAAGGCAGGACGAGATCAAGTCAAGACCAAGACCAAGGCAGGGCAAGACCAAGGTAAGACGCGACTGAGTCAAGACCAAGACCAGACCAGTGTTAGTCCAACACTGCATGACACACTTCCAATAAAATGTGGAACATGCAAAGCGTAGGCACTCTACAAATTGTTCTGAGAGAAACACGTTCCCATAAAAACACCCACAGAAAAAACAAATGAAGATTCCTCTTCATTCACCTCTTTTATTGCCATATATACTGCATGTGTGTAAGTGAACCATGAGAAATATTGAGAAAATAATCAAAAGTTATTGCAGAGGTGGATTTTATGAGTGGGAATTTCCCTTTGTTTTCTATTAGCAATCACAGAAATAATGTTAACAAATGAATCAGACAATGCAAAGGCAATTTAGTGATGTCCCCGCAGATGTGGACGTGACCAGACTTGACATAAAATCCAGAGTCCTCTTTGTCTGAGACCAAGTAGAGATGTGGTTGTTTCCGAAACCGAGACCTTAAAGACCAAAAGTTGTCTTGAAACCAAGACTGATCTTGAGTACTACAACACTGCCATTTGGAAGCATCTCTAAGCACTATTTTGTAGTCACGGTAGCAGGGATGGTTTGTAAAGTAAACATGGTCCTAAGTGGGCAGCCAACAGGTCTGAAATTCTAATTACATCCCATACGCAAGGTCATCATTGACATTTCAAGTCATGACTAGACCTCGGGTATGATGGTTCCCATTCTTAATGTCTCACAAGAGCATTTGAACCCTTATTTGAATTGGATATACGTACTGCATGCATTACTAGTTACCTGTGTTGGGAATTAGAGTCATACATATTTAAAGCACCTTAAAAACTTGGCAAGTAGTGCGAATATAGCTGGGTTGAAACATCCCTTATCATACATTATTGTTTATGCTGCTGCGTCAACTCTTACACTATCATGCCATATTGTTTCGGGAACCTTAAAGGACTTCAGCCACCCATTCCCAGGAAAACCCCCTCCAGATCATATCCATTTATACCCACATTCATTTCAAGCCTTGGCTCCTTTCTGGGACTCTATCATTTTGATAGAGGATAAGGGCTGCGTCGCAAACCCTCGGCGACAAAGCAGAGTAGTCCTTTGGCAAACTGTATGTCTAGACACCTAATTCAAATATGACCATTTGAGTGATGGCTTTGCCCGTGGATGAGGGGAGTTTTCTTCTTCTTCTTCTTCGTCTTGCATTCCAGAGAAGTAAAATTGAGGAATAAGCTCTGTGACAGATTCAGATAGCAGGGAGAGATAGTGTCAGCACCTCACCTCGGGCAGAAATCCATAGCTCAATATGTTTTTTTTTCTGTTGATTTGAGATTTTTTTTTTTCCTGAGACTATAATTATCATTGAATTGGCAGTCGTCCTCATGCCTTTTCAGCGCCTCTGTTTTTCTGTTTCCCTCGCTTGCTCTCTGCCCCCCCCACCCTCCTCTCTTTCTCTGTAGTGCCAAGCAAATTATCAGATTGTTTACGAACTGTAACAGAAACCCATTTCCAATCCACCCCGCAGCTTTGAACCACATTGCCATTATGGAAGGATCTGATAAGGTAGTACAGCTGAATCATGAATGTTTGAATACAACGGCCGACAACCCGTTTTCACTCCCTATCTGTGCAGCTGCGAATGAGACTCAAGTTCAAGTCAGTCTAATCTCCAAAAACCCGCCGCAAAATTGCTTATTTTACTTGACTGGAGTGATTTTGGCCCTAGGGGCAAAACCTGTGCTGTAAACTTGTGCTGCATATGAAAACAGCATCTGCTGTGAGGTTTTGAGTGCTTACAAGGTATTGGGACAGCGAGGAAGCTAGGAAAGTACAAATTGAGATTTTAGCTCCCGTTTCATGATATGGATAATTTATTAGAAGCTAGCATCACAGCTTTTAATGCTTTACGTGATCTGATTAACATTTAAAATAATGTATCATTTATACTGTATACTTTAGTGCCAAAAGACAGACTGACCTGCATTTTGTTTTAACTTTTTTTGGGCTGGAAATAGACCTAAAGAGTACTGAAACCTATAAAGATGAGACACCTGACACATGATAACACATTTTTTGGATTGACACAATGAAAAAAAGAAATGGCCATATATTCCCGCAGAGCAACAGGTAGACTAAACAATGGGAGTTATGTCACAGGGAAAACCATAGACTGTGTATTAGAAATGGACAGTCACCATGATGTCACCCATTGGTTTGTGATGTTTTGAAGCATCAAGTTCAACCTCCTTTTGGTCGGCCGTTGCCATCTTGGTTTCTTGCCACCAGAAGTGACATGAGATGGTGGAGCTGAGTTCAACTGAGCGCTGAATAAGACAGTTTTCGGTGACCAAAATGTTACTATTAACTTAAACACGCAACTCCCAGACCGGACAATGCCATGGTGGTCAATCACAAGGTAGCCCCGCCCTAATGCATCCCCTGCTTTATGGTCTATTTGACTCTAAATGGAACCATAATTTACTAAATGAACATCATGCTGTATTGAAGAAGACTTGAAACTAGCAGTTGAGACCAAAAACTCATGTTTACAATGTTTACTGAGGTAATAAATCAAGAGAGAAGTAGGGTGATTTTCTCATAGACTTCTACACAATCCAACACATTTTTGCGATCAGAGGAGTCGCCCCCTGCTGGTTATTAGAAAGAATGCAGATTTAAGGCACTTCCGCATTGGCTGCACTTTTCTGGCCTGGAGGTTGCCCACTGGGGAGAAATAAAACAGCAAATGATCTGTTAAACAAAACCGCAGGATGGTAAATGGAAAAACCTTAAGATTTACCGCAAGTTTTTCATGGTTTTTATCCTCTTTGTATTTATTTGTCATATCTGACAGTCCAATTTGATCTGATCAGTCGTGACCATAAAACCAGAACTATAAAGCAGCCCTTATAATGTGTGTCTGCTCCTCAACATTATTTAGTTTTTATCTGTAGATACTAAAACTGCAGAGCAATACAGCATTAAAATAGAGATATAATGAGCATTTGGAAAAAAATATTCAATGGTAGCTGTTTAGCTGGACAGTTCATTCTCCCAGTAAGTTTGTGTGTATTTCCCAGCGGTAGCATAGCACTGGCTACAAATCGGCTAGCAAACATTACTGCATTTTACCCGTAGACTAAAAGTACCTCTGAGTGTTGTTTTGTTTCTCTGTATCCAGACACTTGCTCCCATGGCCCCACAGTGCTTTCTTGCCAGTAAAAAAATGCCTAATGGACACACTGCTTAAGAAAAGAATGACGAGCGGGGCTAAATGTGCAACAGCCAAGGCTATTTTTATGCAACTTTGACATCAGTGCTGTACATTTTTGAGTTTGTTTACATGTCTTTCTCGCGCCGGCACTGAGGGAGAGAAAAGGGTAGGGAAATTACAAGGTTGAATTGTTGTGGGTTCATCAAACAGCTCATTAAGGCAAGTTTTAAATGTTGGATCGCGAAGTTGGCCAACTAATCCCTCATGGTAATAAGTTACATATTCCAAACATGTTTTTAAGTATATTTAGGTAATTGAAGAAATGTGGTTACCTTTAATCCCAACCTCCTAATATGCTTTGTGATATCTGCAGTAGCAAAGACTGCCATTATTGACTTGAAGCCCAGCCCCCCTGTTGGTCTGTCTGAGATCATAAGTCTGTAAAATCCGCCTCCCTCCTGAGGTTACAAGCACGTCCATCCCACCTGACACTCTTCACTTAAACACAGCTGAGATGAACAGGAAGTTAGTGGACCTGAAAAAGCCCATATTTCATAGGACGAAACTCAGGAGGCAGACCAAAAAAAACAACACTAAATGTCACTGTGGGACCAGAGTCATATTAGGTGGTACGGTCAAACTGGGTCAGTTTTGCAGTATTACTGTTGCCATTTGTAAGATTCTCAGCCGTGTCTAGCAGCGGCAAGTCAGAGGTAACACTGGATGTTTGGATTTACTGTACTCTGGGATGTTTTAGTAGAGCCAGTGCCTCTTGAGTTTGACATCTCGGATCAGCGTATCCTCATACAACGGTTCGTATGATATCTTACGAAAAGTTATTCCTCGTTTTTTTGTGTTTTCCTGCAAATATCCAGCAACACGCAACTTCCGCAATGTCCGCAATTTCCGCTTGTTACATGTATACAGTCTTTTCCAACTAAACTTCCATCTTCACTGGAAAAAACGTAGGTTTAGGCAACAAAACTACGAAGTTAGGTTTAGGAAAAGATCAACTTGGTTAGGTTTGGGTAACAAAAATACTTAGTTAGGTTTTTTGAAAAGATCAACTTGGTTATGTTTAGGCAACAAAGTACTTTCTTAGGTTTAGGAAAATATTCAACTTGGTTAGGTTTGGGCAAAAAAACTACTTAGTTAGGTTTGGGAAAAGATCGATTTGGTTAGGTTTAGGCAACAAACCTACTTAGTTAGGTTTAAGAAAATGGGTTCAAATAACTTCGGAAGTGGCGTAACTTAAGTACGTAAGTTACGTGACAAATAAATCAACGTAGACTTCTGGTTTCATACGGGGTACAAACACTGGTCTCCTAGGCGAAGGACAGTGTTTTTTGACCCACCCATCCACCCTGACATCCTCCCTACACGACATTTGTAGCTCTTTATACTTCCTGGTTCACTATTGCTTGGATGCAGTTGGAGAGGTTAGACAAAAAAACTACACTATTCCACTGGCACCTGCTTATTACTCATTCATTATTCCATATTCCCAGCATGTATCACATATATATTGAGAAAGGCTGCTTCCTGAACCTTTTTGCAAAGCTGTCTCCTCCAATGTACCTTCCGTTCATTCATTCATTTGTCCCACTTTTCTCTCTCCTGCTCCTTCCCCCCCCCCTGCTGTGTCTTCTCCCCAACAGACTATACTATTCTCCACAGACTTGTAAGTAGCCCGCCTGGTCACCCAGGGTCAGTCCCGTTTGTTGATTTAATCCTTGTCTGATGTTGTCTCAGCTCGTAGTCGGGCTCAAATGACTGCAGCGCCGCGCCGACCGCGGGCCTCTCTCCGTTCGGCTGTCTCTGATAACACCTCTTCCTCAAAGCCCCGCCACTCCGATCTGATCTGAAAGCTGATGAGAAGCAGCCACAGCGAGGTGCCAGTGTTTACCGGAGAAGATTTAAGATCTGGCGTCCAGCTGTGGTGGAGTGGGATGGAGTGGAGTGGAGCAAGGTTCAGAGTGTTGTTGAATTGTTAAGACCAGTCTCCAATGCATCTCATCTAACTTCCCAACTGAAATATTGGCGAAAACAGCTTCCAGCGAACCAAAAAATCCAATTGAATGCAGCACATTCATTGTAATGAAGCCGTGATATTACATAATCAGCCATTACATAGTCTGTGCATGTGGTATATAATTTGCTAATGATGTTAAGTAAAGTCATTGGCTTATGCATGCTGCTACGGCACGCAAAAGCTTGAGCAGATTACAACCATTATCTCCCATTATAGATGCACGATAGCATCATGTGTGTCTTTGGAAAGTAAAATCATACCGTACATGTGCATTATTAATGTCTTAAGTATCACGGAGGAAAAAAAAGAAAAAGATATGTAACGTTGCTCCTCCACTTGTTTTGACAGAATTATTAAAACTGAATATTTGACTTTGAGCTATTCACAACTGGGAGCTGCCCAGTACAAGTGCAGCCCGCTGCTGCAGGCCATCGAGCAGCTCTGCTGGCGAAGAGGATTAAATGCCTTCCTCAATGGCGTCTCAGTGGCAGTTAAGAGAGGACAGAGCATTAATCATTCATTCCCTCTGTCCGGGTTTCGCCAGCGCCTGTCGGAGGATCTGAACTGGCAACCGCTTGGTCACAGATGCTGAACTTTTCTCAGGATCGTCACTATTCGGTGTAGCTGCATGAGCTCAACGCTGCCCTGCTTAAGCATGCTTATATATATATGTGTGTGTGAGCCAGTGAGTGCGTGCATCCTTTCATTTTGGTAATGGAAATGCTGGGAAAGCCTTTAGTAGTTGCCACTGGTAATGGAATGAGAACATATGTATAATTTAAGGCTCTGCTACAGGCTCCCAATGGAGCCAAAGCGCACACACATATCCACAAGAAGCTTAATCACTGGCAGTGTTTCTTCATCTGAGTGAGCGAAAGTGGCACTAATACAGCACTGTAGTTTCAGCTCTCTTAAAGTCCCACCAAATATCCCCCCTGCTTATTATTCTGCCAGTTGGCCTAGATGAGTCAAGACTACATAGCGATAATGTGGAGCGAGAAAGACGTGGTGAAAGCAAGAGTTCAGCTTGCTCTGCGGAACAGCACTGTGAGTTACAGTAAAAAGGGGAAGGTTCGGGATTTTGCAGACGCCTGTCTTATTGATCAGTAAGCAAGCCTTTACGAGACCGGGATTTGGGTTACAGAGAGAATTGGCACCGCTCTCGCTGTAGCATTTGGTAGCGGGGCCGGTGTGAGTGTGTGAGTGAAAACAGCAAGGTTTCATCAAGACCTTTATCCCCAAAATGTCAGTGATGCCTCCTGGCTTCACGCTGTAATGCTGTGAGTGTGCACAGCATTGGTGCTGCTTCTAAAGATTATTTTTTAAAAATCAAGATGGAATTGTTCATTGGCTTTCTTTTTAGAATATATATTAAAGTAAATACATAATATACCTCACATTATTAACAATGTCTTAAGCTGCACTACTTACTATTGTAGTGTAAAGGTTGATATTATATAATTGCATATGTGATGGTATATTTGGTACTGATTATTGATATAGAATTACTGATATTTCCAGGGTGTCAGTGAACACAAGCTAAGAAGCTGTGAAGCCGGTCAATCATTCCAGCTACCTATGACATTGATTTGTATGAGATTATGAACCTGTGATTGGCAGAGAGTTAAAGTCGTTTCTCACCAGTGCAATATGAAAATGCATGCAAATTTTCCGCACGACAACTATGCACACCGAATTATTTGCATTACCGTGTTTGCCAAATTTGATGCTAACGCTAGCTGTTGTAGCTAGCCTCGTTCCGTGACCAACATATGTTAGCAAGTGCATATCAGCTACATATTATCCTCATCGTATTCCAGCTGCTGGGCGATCTCAAGCCATATAGTGTCCTTTATTTGGTTGTTGAGGTAGAAATGTTGGTGTTTTTTGTACATTATTGTGCGTTGAGAAGGGGGCGGCCCACCGTTATTCCGAAACACCAATATTCCGAAAAATGCTCCATTGGACCGAAAGAAGCCCATTTGTCCACAAAATCAGTTTTTATAAATTTCCGTGCAAATTTTCTGGACATGCTTGGTGTGAAGAGCAAAGTTAGCTACGGCCTACACTTCAGTTTTTCGCACACTTTAGCATCTCAACATAACTGTTCCGGTTCACTCTTAAAGCTCTGATAAACTGACCACAAATGACGGTACACTGCCTGCCCAGCACCAAAAGACAAACAGACAGAGTTAGTGACGAGCTGGTGAAGATACCAGAGCTATAGTAGCTATAAGGGGAAAGATTTCCCCAAAGGAGTTGGTGGAGACCAAAACAAAGGTAAAACTGAGTGAACGTTGGACTCACATTTGTCGGGGCGCCATAAACAAATGAATGCTAATGTTGCTCTATGTCTGCTCGATGTGTAAAATAGGCAACTGTTTGCGACAGTAAATCATTAGCAAAATCAACTTCCTGCAGTAATAATAGGGATGTCACGAGAACCGATACTTCGGTACCAAGTTGAAGCCAAAATCCTGAAAACCTGATGGCACTCGTTTTTTCTACAGTACTGCCGAGAATCAGGGCTCGGTGTCCCGTCGTCCTGGTAAACAATGTTATGCTATATTATAAAATGTAGTTTTTGGTGAGAAACTTGAGGTGGATCATCAGGAATTAATAATACATTTGCAATAAAGGAGTGTACTTTGAAGTACATGGAATTTATTGTTTTGTTTTTTACTGTGGTATCAAATTGCGTATCAAGAATCGTGTAATTTCACTGGTATTTATCAACTACTAAATTTCTGGTATTGTGATATCCCTAAGTGATAATGTGACAATGTTTACAGCGTGTTTCGTTGCCCCCAAGTGACCAAAAACAAGCTACTAATTTAAATAGCTTACCTAATGGCCCCTTTTTAAAAGAAACCTATCCAAGTTTCATTGAAAAGAAAACTATCCAAGTTTATTTATGAGTTAAAGAATCCTGGGAAGGCTATTACCAACAAGCACATGCTTCATTTCAACTGGTTATTGTCACGTAAAAGCAAGATATGCTTGTGCTTATGCTTGAAATAACATAATTCAGCACTATAGGGGGTGTAAAAATGCCATGAATGCATATAAAACGAAGCCTCTTATGCAAACACAAAGGGATGTTTCAAACCTGACCGAAAGCATTTAGATGACTTCACGTTATAAATAAGGTTAAAAACATCAAAGGAGATACATGTCAGTGTAAAAAATGTGTTGTCAGCATCGGTTGTACACAAAAAGCTCTCCACATTGTCGCCCTTTTTGCCCTTTAATTGGTATTTGCCGAACGGCATTTCAAAACACATTTGACTGTCATATCATTAACATCCACTCCGGTTCCTCCTGTTTGTGTATGCAATTTGCATTTGATTTGTACCGTCAAGCTATAATTTATGTGTGAGAGTGAGAATGTGCTTGCTGCAATATGACGCAGGCCGCCAAGCGATGAGTCAGGACATCATAATGACTGCACGGCATTGTGGAGAATGGTCTTCTGCCTCGCGTCCCCGTCCCCCCCCTCCCCCGTCAAAACAGCTCCATTGTGTCTTGTTTCCAAGCTGGAGAGTCCCCCTGCTTGACAGGCAATTGAGATTCCCAACAGCGGTCCACAAAAGGGCCGCGACTACCCGCTCTCTTTTTTTTCCCTTTCTCTATCCCTTTTTTTTGTTTTACAATGGAGTGTGAGAATGCAATCATCACGGCCGTTTCAGACGGGGGAAGACAATTTGGAAGGGGGCGAGAGGAGGCACTGTCCCTGGCATGTTTATAGAGAGGCTCTGCCAGACGACGGACGGTGGGGGAAACGAAGGAGGGAGAGAGGACGGAGAGAGCGGAGGATAAAGAGACACAAAGACAGAGAGCAAGTAGAGGAGAAAAGATTGCACGAGCGAAAAGGATTGATGGATGAAGTGGGGGATGACTGGAGGAGAGAGACCGAGAGAGAGAGGAGGGGGGGAGCAAAGCATCTCCTCCACTGCCGTGGCAACCCCGACGATGTCATTTCCTTTTGGCTCGTGCTACTGGTGCTAACAGACCCCCACCCTCGCAACCGGCGAGCGAGCCCTACACACACTCCACCCGCCCCCTCGCACGTTCAAACAAACAGACACAGACACTTCTCATTCTATTAATCTCCCCTCTCTCTCCTCCGCGTTAGCATGGAGTCCCCCTCGAGACTGATTACGGTGGTCTGCGTGCGGCATACGTGTCCGCACAGCAATGTGTGTGTCTCCAGCTTTCTATTTCTCCCATTTGTCCCCCCCCACATCCCCTCCTTCCGCTCACAGCAGACACTTGCTGTAATAAAGTAAATGAGGTTGGGAAATGGCAAGACTCAAGGTGATATTTCAGCGAGCAACTCCCCAGCAACAACACTGTGGGGGAGGCAGGCAGCTGAGCGTCTGAATGAGATGTCTGAGTGTGTGTGTATTATGTGCACTGGGCTGGGAGTGTGGTATTTGCAGAAGCTTGTTATACGTGTGCGTGTGTGTGGAGAGTTTGCATGCCGACGCCTGGCTGCTGGGGTCATCCTTATTTCTTATTGCGGACAATATGGCCATCCCTGAAAAATCAGCCCCAATCAAAAGGAAAAAGAACAATACAACAGAGGCGTCTGTGTACACAACAACAGCAACGTAAAGGAAGCAGAAAGAAATGGTGGATATATTTCTACAGCCAGCAGAGAGGAGGTAGATCAGGCTGGGGGGGAGGTGGGGGTGACAGGGGTTCACAAGCTTCCTGCGCACAGCTGAGGAAATCACTTGAATTATCTACGCCACACACACTGTATCTTCGCACAAGCGGTTAAACCCACGCCAAGTGCTAAGTGCCGAGCGTCTGTTGTATAATGAAAAAAAAATATTGAAGCTCCCCTTCGATATTTACCACAGGGGCCCTCCCACCGGTTTTTCTTGTCGTACTCTGGCGTTTCTGGTACGGATAGGCAATCTATTATGGAGCTGGCTGTGATTATTCCTCAGCAGAATGCCTGTTAGGCCGGCAGCAACGAGGACCGCAATCAAGAGCATTTCACATTGTCCAATTTATTCATAATGGACATTTTTCAATATGTAGAGACCTGTGAAAACTGAAGTGTCTTCCAATCATTGAGAAAGTAACCCTCATGATGTGATCAGGAGACTTGAATTGAAACAGGAAGCCTATGTTACCAACTGGAGGTGTGGTGTTTGAAAGAAGTGGGCACTGTTAGGTTGCATTATGGGAAATGTAGGATCCAGTGTTGACCAGTGGGCAACCTCCGGGTCTGAAAAGTGAAGCCGATGCTGAAGTGCCTTTAACTTGCATTATTTCTATTAGCCAGCAGGGGGCGACTCCTCTGGTTGCAAAAACCAAGATGGTGACGTTCGAAACCAAGATGGCGATGTCCAAAAACCAAGATGGTGACCGCCAAAATGCTGAACCCATGGCATTAAAACTGTAGTCCACAAACCAATGGGTGACATCACAATGACTACGTCCACTTCTTGTATATACTCTATGGTGTTGACCCTTACTAGGGACTAAAAGTCAATGATTCCTCCGCCTTTAAGGAAGTGCAGTGCTAAATTGTTGCTTCACCTCTTTAAGTACTGGTTCTTTCATATTAGAAACTCTTTGGATACATGATTAGATTTGATGATAGCTTTCAGTATTTCAGTCTTTATATCACAAAACATGGATCACAAGTTGTTTTTTCATGCATCATGATCATTTTGTTCTCAGTAGGCATTTTTAATGCCCCTAAGTGCTACTTAACAGCTTCGTCTCCAAATAAAATCCATTTGATGATAAAATACTCAAAATGGTTTTGAAATTGCTCCAATCACCATTTTATCTCAATGGTATTATTTCCCCTTTTAATGTATTTACTACAAAGTGTCCTTGGAATCCCTTCATGTATAGCTAGATAAATCTTCATCAGTTACTCCGGCAAGCTTTGGCTAAAAAAAGACTGTTCGTTCTGCAATGAATATAAAATAAATATTTGCAATTGACTTATTTATGAATTTTGTACATACTATATTTACCATTTATTACAAATTATACATAATTAAAATGATGTCGCCTAACTAACAGCGTAAAGCCCTTTACACACTGGGGGCGTGACAAATAAACAACAAGAAAATACTAAACACTCATCTGAGAATATCATATGTCTAGGGCTGTTATTGTGAAAGGTAAGGATAAAGTGAGTCTGGTCTGCTCTGCCTTTGTCAAGGTTGAAAAAAGTAATAAAGTTTGCCATCTTGGTCCAGACTATGAAGCCTCCGTGTTGTTGTTTCATAAATATAGGAGCAACTCAACCCGGTCCATACAACGTGGTTGTTCCAAAAAAGTATTGTGTGCAAGTACTCATGACAAAAACAACAGTTCGAAAAACTATATTAACTGCTGATATGTAAAGGCCTCTAATCTCTTTCCAACTTTATCCAAGGCTGAACACATACATCTTAAAAAAGGGTCACAAATACAAAGTTTCATATTCAAAACAGGCCATTTCCTAAACAAAGCTTTGCACTGTGGTTTTTACCAATTGCTGCTCCAAGAGGAGTAAACAGTGCATTTATTGGGGACTATTTTCAGCTGCGGATTAATACACAATCGGTGCTCTAGTGAGCATTGACAGCTGCACGGTGGTACATTTGGTATTGATTCAACTAAAATACAGTGTCTGTGTTCTTTATAATGATGGCAAATGTCACTCAGTGCGCAACAGTGAGACCCACTAGTGTGTGTTTTTAATAGGTTTTGGACAGTAATGGAGCTCTATAATACAGAGGAAAAGGATGTATCAGGATGTTTCACTTGTCAGAAGCACTAGGTCTTTTCGTGGGATTTGCAGACAGTAAGAAACAATATAGAATATCACCAAACCTATCTTTGAAGTTATTAATAAAATCATAGTATCAAACATTCCAAACTAAAAATAATACATTTGCATTTCACAAGTTGAACCTGATACATCTTTATCAAACAGCCATTGTCTTTGTCCCTGTCGTTGCACCTATACTGCCAGCCGTGCATCTCCCCGCTATTCTGCCGTTTGGTTTCTTCCATGCAGCCAGTTATACAAACAAAGATACACCAAACACAGCAACTATCAGAATCTCCTGAATGAAAGGTCAATGCCTGCTTGTGTCTAAAATTAGCCCGAGCCTGCTGAGCGTCGCCACTTTGCGGTCAAACAAGGCGAGAAGTGAATGAATCTCACCGTCTGCTTCGATTAAATGAAAGCGGGTAGTCGTGAAAATAATGCAAGTAGTGAGAAGATGATGATGATGATGATATACACAGGTAATGTTCAGATGTTGTGCTATGGTTTGCCAGGGACCCCTTTTTCCAAGCACCCCCTCATAATCGGAACACCGATTAAGCATAACGCCACCATTTATAGTCTTAGATGCCATTGGATCTATTTGTATTCTAAAACTTTTCAATCTAAATACTTCAGACCTGTTTGATAGTGATAAACAGAAACACATTTCCATTTGAATCATGTTAACACCACTTTGTTTTGCCCTGATATTCCGGGTGTTTTGTAATCAGATGTCGCTTTAGTGTAGCTAGCTTTATGTCTTTCCCTCGCTAGCACCTGAAGACAAATGGCGCATTTTGGTCTCCCGTCGCTGTCGCTCGATATAACTGTCACATTTTCTCAATTTAGCTAGCTAGTGTGCTAAGCAAGCTAAGCAGGAGCAGGAACTGATTCATGAGTTTCTATTGGCCCAAAGCTAGTGGGTGGTAGTAATGGACACAATATGCTTCTTTTATTGGCACAAATGTCGACTAGTACTTTTTAATGATATAGCACAATTTTATAATTTATAGCTAATTATTTTGCAGACCCCTTGACAGAGTGCCACGGACCCCTGGGGGTCCCCGGACCTCACTTTGAGAATCACTGTGCTAGAGGTTTTGGCCTGCAAAGGGATATTCATTCTAAAAGTGTACATTTCTTTAAGTTAAATCTTTAATTTATGCTGCTGTTCCATCTTCATGTACTCTGACCTAGTAGCATATATACTATTGGTTACACCTCTGCAGAACTCCCACAAATGTTACCTTTATTATGATACCAAGATTATTCAAATAGACCATGTATTTGCAGAGATAAACTCTATTAATTTTGGGCATGTCATTTTCGAGCAGGGAACTGAGCCAGAGGTCTAGGGTTCAAGAGGTTAATGCAGGAAAATTGGGCCATTGCAAAAGCAGGCAGGGGGATACGCTGTAGATATGAATGCAACACTATATTAAAGATAAAAAAACAAACATATCCAACCTACTGAAGATACCTATGGGGTAAACTATCTCTACATTATTAATGCGCTTTAGTTGACAGTTGCAGTTTCAACCTTTTTTTTGTGCTTCCTGTAGGTGGAATTCTGTCATTTCACTTCCTACTAGTACCAGAACAGCTCGCCATGTGTCCCCGCGTGTGTGTCTGTGTTCTTAAAGATTATGTAATCGTTTGTGATTTTTTTGGACCCCCGGCTGCTTCGGCTGACAAGCTCTTGCTAAGAAGCAGCGCTCTGAATTCTTCCCCCTCCAGGGGGCGGGTTGGCTGTGAGCTGGCTTTAGCCGACCGTTTCCATGAGTCCCGCGTCTCCTCCTATCGCAGTCAAGACTCTCGAAAAAAGCACAAGTCTAATGCCACCACGAGGACAATTCTGCATTTCACAAATAATATCTCTGTGCATCTGCGTGTGCCTAAGTGCAGAAACACTGAGCGAAAAGCACTCATTCAAACACATAAACCCACCAAGTGTATGTACGCTTACATAAACACATGCACTTTGACATTTTCCATGAGAAAATGACGGAGGAGGGAGGGGAATGTCAAGCACAATAGACTTGCGTTCAGGCCTAGCTCGTGATGCAGAGTGACACATCACGCAGCTCCGTAGGTGCGCCATTTGTAAAGATTAGATCATGATTCGGATGGTACTGGAGGGCGCATCCAATAGAGAGAGAGAGAGACATTGCAGAGAGCAAGACAGAGACCAGGGGGAGGAAGGGAGACAGAGTTCATTATTTGGCATGTCCAACAGTGAGGCAGGCAGTGTGTGTGTGTTTTCTGGGCATGCAGCTTCCACCGTTCCCCTCAAAGTCCTTTTCAATAATGTAAATGTCCCTCACTGGCGGGCCCGTCTCCTCTCTGTGCTTAATTGTTTCTGGCCTGTTATGCCTTTGCTCCCTCGCACCGAGTCGGAGACTGTTTATTTTGCCTCTGTGTGTTTGTGCCTTGCATAGAGAAGGTTTTGTTGTTAATTTTTTTTTTGTCGAAGAAGAGAAATGAATCACGACGCCAAACTTTAAAATCAGCAGGAGAGTCATACGAACGCGGTATTAGCAGGAAGGGAGCGGCGTAAATGAGGGGACGGCGGAGAAAGCTCGAGAAGAAACGAGAGACAGAGGAACAGTCTGTACCGAAAAACCGGAGACAGAGCTGCATGTAGAGAGCCGTGAAACTATAATAAGGGAAAACGAGGAAGAAGCTAAGGGAATAAAGAGAAAGGAAAGTGCTGGAATGTGAACAGGAAGATGAAAAAAGGGGGTATAAAGAGAGGGGGTGTATGAGGCAGTCTATTTGTCTGGCGTATGTAGTGCAACCTCCCCAAACACACACACACACACACACACACACACCACCACCACCACCACACACACCCGACAGACAGGCCTCCCTGTGGGTTGTTAGCCATGCTTGCAGAAATACAGCTTCATTTCTGTTGACAGCCGGAGGAAAATAATTGGCTGATAACAACTCATCAGAATGCAGGCGATATGTATGATTTTCTCACCCAGTTGTATCTGAGACAATCAGCGGCAGTGTAAACAACCGAGCGGAGGGATCGTTTCATTTCTGTCAAGGCGGTGCGTTCGGGAAGGGGAAAGTTTGGATTTGCCTACACACACATTGGCTTTATTGATTTCTTTGTCTGGGTGATTGCTGTGCGAGGTAGTTCACTTTCAGGTACACGCAAACGAGGGATTTGGGAAGGGGCATTCTGCATTTTACATGTACACAAAGCCTTGTTTGCTTTTTAAGAATACTTGTATTTACATGAATCGGTTGGAAAATGCGTCTTCTCGAAGTAAGGAAGTTATAAGCTATATTTATGATCAAATGTGTGTTAACATTCCTACTATCAATAGTAAAACATCCTAGGGGGAAAGATTTTTGGTCCAATCTTGACGATGACGTGGTGGAAAATTCGTATGAGACCCAATAGATTATTCAACGATTACATGTAAACCCAGATATTCGATATAAATATGACCCTATATGCTATGCATTTTGTCTAAAACGCAAAAATAGCTCAAAAAAATAGTTCAAAAGTTCAAAGGAGTTTGTATGTTCTCCCCGTGTAAGCATGGGTTTTCTCCGGGTACTCAGGTTTCCCCCACATAATCATCTTATGTAGTCGTGCCCTAAAATTGAAATTTTTTTGGCAGTCCATCCAAAGCGAGATTAAGAAAGTATTTGGGATAGATTTACCTCTAAATCCACATAATTTTGCACTGGGATTAGACTCCAATTATAAACACAGGTAAATGCACATTCTTAGAGTCACTTTGTATGCTGCACGCCTCACAAAATTACAACAACAGTTGGACGAAGAACCCCCTGATATTGTAGTGCGGTGTGAAAAACCTTATGTCTATTTTGCCATTGGAGAGACATGTGTTAAGAGGTACTTTTGTGTTTGTAAATGACTGGGGGCCAAACTGGGACTAAAACCACTGATAGAAAATCCAAAAAGCCTGCAGGAAAACATCTGTAAAATTTCAATTTTGAGCAAGTGCTTGATATTTGGCTTGGTCACGTCTCCAGGACAACTGCTGGAGCCAAATAACTTTCACAGTCAGCTAAGTGTTGGGGGTGACTCATAGTTAGCCAACTGCTGTGAAAAGCTATTCATTTTCAAGAGTGTGTTGCTCCAATGTTTTGTCGAGGTATGGCCGAGCAAATGGTAGTCATTTGTCTACATAATGAGATGATAACAACCCCGGCTACGTCTAGGGGTCGAACCTGAACATTTGGAGTACCCGAGCTCTCGTTCTTGTGTAATTTAAGCTCCCTTTGCGAGGTCCCATGTGAAATCTGGCAAGGTGAGGAAATTAGCACTCCAACCCAAGGCCTGAAAAGTCAAATTGGTTGAATGCTGTTCACATTTCTTGCAACTCCCACTACAGGGATGATTCAGTCTTAGTATCACTTGACCCGCTTGGGGTTTTAATCATCAACCAGTGACTGCTACTGGACTGAAAATCTGAATTTGAGAAATGTCTTCAGGCTGGCCCACACTAAAAGATTTTTAGAAGGAAAGAAAGAAAACCCTCTTAACATAGCTCACACCACAGGAATATCTGCAAAGATAATCTTTCGAACCATCAAAAATTCTGGGCTTTGCTGACGATTGTTGAAAGGGGGGATCCAGGCCCAAAATCTGTTTGATTCTCGTGTAGTGTGTGAAAGGAAGAGAGAATGCATTGCTATGATTGAGCCCTCATGAATTACATGATCACAAGCCTTGTTTGTTGATGTCGTTTACTCCCGTCAGTCTTCCTCGTGACTGGACGGCAACTGTTTGCATTTAAATCTACCAACCAATTAGCTATGACCCTTGGGTTTTAAGCCCAGGTGGTTGGATGGAAATAGCTACACGTTTAATATAGTAATAAAAGTGTTTATATGGTTGCATCCCCTCTAAAAAAAAAAAAGACAGTACCTCCCTTATTAGGGGCAGCCCCTCCACCCTTCTGAATATCTCTCATAAGTGTCCCTATTTAACACCAAAATCTCTCTTCAGGGCGCCATTTGTACTGGGGGGAAATGGGATATTGAGACCAAACGTACGCCATTTGGATGTATAATGTACCCCTCTTGGCTTCTGCATTAGATTGCAAGGTTTCCCCTTGTGATTTTGCTCTCAGTAAGGGGGCCCTTTGCAGATGAAATGTCTCTTTGTAGCTAAAAGGACGAGCCATTCAGTGTATCTCCTTAAAGTACTTTTGCACACAGCGTGTATTGTATTGTAAGAAGGTGTGAAAACCCCTTTAAAGTGGTGATAAAAAGAAATGTCAGAGGTGTCTTGTATGTTATTATGCCGTGCATTGAAGTTATATGTAAAACATTGCCCAACCCATCTAATATGATTTTCACATTAACTCTTATACCTTGGTGTAATTACTGTGAACACACAACAACAGTTGACACAGATGGCAGCATGCGACTCTCGCCGATTAGTTCTGTAGTGTTTCATTTGTATTCCCCGCTTCGACGTAATTGAAGATGATCCACCGGTGCAGCTGTATGTCGAGGCCAATGTGGGAAATTGTTTTCTACAACATTTGCTCATGGCTACTGGTATGGCTAAGATTAGGGATGTATAATGATTATGGCAAGTAAACTATGGTTGGAGTATGGTTAAGGTTCGGCAACTAAAGGAGTTAAAAGGTGAATGCTAGTTAACGCCGCCAAAGAGGTTATGTTTTCGGTTTCAGTTTGTCTGTTTGCCAGCAGGATTACAAAACAACCACTAATCCGATTTTCCCGAAACTTGGGGGAAGGGTTGCACATGGGCCAAAGAACAACCCATTAAAATATTGGAAACGGATCCAAATCACAGGGCAGATACACGATTTATATTTCACTTATGGAAACGACCTTGGTGGAGGTCTTTGCTCACCGAGTGCCCTTCTAGCTTCAAGTATTTTCGGGATGGGGACGCCGGTCTCCCGCATGGACGTTGGAGACGCTACATGTCCATCCACCACTCTGACCTCCATACCCTTATCCCGCATCTCTACATATAGTGCACATTGCTTCCCGCATCTGGACCCTGGAACCATTTCATCTTTTGAATCTAAGTATTTTGAATAGCCAACTAAAAATCCAAAGTGTCCCTCTTTTATAAGCCAGAATACTGACAGCAGATGGAGAAATAAGGCAGAGACTTAAAAAAAGGAGAGTTTGAATACAAATCAGTGATAAAAGAAAGTGTTGGTGTGCTGCATCAATTGTAAACAAAATCATGGAGCAAATCTGTCACATTAAAAACAGAAAGTAATGCTCGCGGATGATACGCCAGGAGAGATTTATCCTCCCCAGCAGCACCTATAATAAGTCAACTCGCTCCAATCTTTGCCCTTCCTCGCATGTCCATAACAATACCTGCACTACTGATTGATGCGTGGCAGGAGCATTACTACCAGCGGTGGTCATTTTTGAAGAATCAGCACTTCCCAACAGCGGCCAGCGCTACCTGACCACACCTGCTGAGCTTCCCTCAATTAATGCAGCCGTCGGGCAGCGCGCGTGTGTGCAGGAACTGTCAAGTTTCGCCGCTCGTTACCTCGCCCGACTTCGCCGCGCCTGCCTGGCCTCTAAC
>CAKAOH010025944.1:0-13682 GCA_916701665.1 Sebastiscus tertius | reverse complement strand
AAAATCTAAAACCTGGCTATATGTAGCCAATAAATCCTGTGGTCTATATCAGAGCTACAGCATAAAGAGGCAATGTTGAAAAGCCGTCTACTGCTCATACTGTCCTCTCTCTAAACAGGACACTGTGTCGCATGACACTGATATGTGCACATTGTAAAGACTTGAACTCTACATCTGGTTCAGAGGCACTCTGGAGAATGCAGGACAACCTGCTATATCTTGTTTCATGTAATAAAGATGCTCTTTTTTCCACGCCATGAGAAACATAATCAGGCAAAAGATAAAAATAACAGTTAAATTCAAAGCGGAAGGGGCCAATATGTATATAATTTATATCCGATTTTGGAATTCAACTAATGATTAGTTTCATTATCGTCATCTTCCAGATACATAAAAAAAAACAATTATTTTATCTTCAGACATTTATTCATATCAAACAAGGCAAAAAAAGGATTAATATTTATCTCATTGTTGTTTATCAAGACATCAACTTTTTTAAAATCAAATTTAAAAAGTCCAGTTATTGAATTCACTGAATATGCCACTGAAATCGTTAACTTCCCCGCCAGCTTTTAGGACAGAGTTGAAGAACTTTCTTGAACCTCATGTTGAACCTCATGTTAAGATGCTTCTGCTGGTTTTACACATCTACTTACATACGCTTATTTTTTCCTTTTCTTTTACTACTGATTATACTTGCTTGGGAGTTTTATGTATATCAATATTCTTTGTGTTCTTGTTCATTTGTTTGTTTTGTTTCGCTTTTGATGAGTAATAGTGTCATTTTTAAAATGTGTTTATATAGGGGAGGACTCTGAATAAGCCTTTTAGGCTTCCTTCCTCTCCTGCACTGGAACTACTATTTTTCCTATGTATGTATTTTGTATCCAAATAATTGTGCAAATAAACTAAACCTAATAGTATAAATAAATGAAAAAATATTTAATTTACTATGATTCAAAAGAGAGAAGATCAGCAAATCCTGATATTTGAGCGACTTGAATCAACAAATATTTGATGTTTCCTTCATAAATGAATTAAATGATTACCTGATTATCAACCGATGAATTGTTTCAGATCTAAACCTGACTATTAGATTTTAGTATGAAGCTCCAAAAACACTGGATCCTACATTTCCCATAATGCAACCATTATCATCATGCCCACATCTCTCACTCACTCCATGCAGACAGTCTGTAACTTTAGAAAAAGCTCCTCCAGAACTACAGAAGACTGTGGGATTTATACAAATTAGTGGGACAAATCATACATGGCCAGACATTAACATATATCATTTTATTATAAACACTGTACAAAAAGAACATTATTCATTTCTAATCCACACAAGAAGATTGTGGTGTGACGCTCTGAGCCGTCCTAATCTATCTGTGTACTAAAGCTATAACACTGATTCAGTCCAGAGTCTTCATTGACATTTTAAAATGTTTATTTTTCCAACATTGTTTCTAATAAGCGTGCATCTACACTGTCTACATGAGTGCCTGCAGTATAGAAGATGCATTATTTAACAAATACAAGTTTCATTTTTTTTTAAAAAAGCATCTACAGAGAGCGGTCATAAACATTTATAAGACAAAAAGGTTTCTAAAAATATATACTAGCAGCGTTCTTTGGACTTGTATTAAGGCTGGCAGCGACAGTGTTGGACATAGTTCCATTAAAAAAAGTCTCATCAGTAACACCAGAGTGATTTTATTTTGTACTCATCCACTCTGGATATCAATCAGTCAAACAAATGCTGTGCTTGTAGTGCAAAGTCATCTCTGCTGCAGTGGAGAGCCGAGAGGAGAGGAGCAGCCGGACGACAGATCGAAACCAATCGGAACAAATGTCTGGAAAACAAAACAAAAATAGATATTTATATTAACTTGTGTGTCTGTTTAGAGATTATACTGTACATGCACATGCTTTGCCTCTGTCAAACTAAATGTGTAACTAGTATGTGTATCATACTGTGTTGTAAATTAAAGGAATAGTTGATTATTTTGGGAAATAAGTTAATTTGCTTTCTTGCTTTCGAAGAAGGTGAAAACATTTTATAGGCAGTGCATTTGTGAATACGCCAAATACTCAAAACCTGCTTAGATTTAGTATGTAATGTGGATTTGGGGCACAGCATCAATCTGGTCCCACAGTATCTATCTCTGTACTGAACTATGAGATGAGCAACAACAAACAATGGATGTATAAAGAGAACTGGAAACAGCGTTATGAGAGTTGCTCAGTGCCGCGTGAAGCAAAAAAAAGCTTGACATCTGAATGATAAAGTACCCGGATCCGCATCCACTGGGCCCATAGAGCAGTGGTTCCCAACCTATTTTGTGATCACAGACTTTGCGGGAACACGACTCAAAGTCTGTGAGCATGTGGACATGAGATTGGGCCATATATGCTATTTTATAACACTTTTAATATTGCATAAATATGGATTATTTAGTCAGTTAAAATAACAGTTTAAACACATTATGTTTTGCTCCGGTGACTAATGCTGCTCATTTGTCCTCTCATACACTGTAGTGACTAAACACTTATTGTTTCAAAACAATGGATCGATGAATCATTTCAAAACTATCGTGTCAGTGATTTAATATAAAAATGCAACACAAAACTCCATTAATACTTATTTTTCTGCACACTGTCGGCGGTGTACTCACAGAGGACTCTTTGGAGAGCAGGATGGAGGCCAGCGGGTTTCCACAGCGGGGCCGCGGGCGGAGAAACCCCAGAGCATCCTGGACAGACGCTGAGGTGTAGGAGGCCACCTCCTCGTCCAAACGCAGCTCCTCCAGAGCAAGAAGACGCTTACGCAGCATCGCCACTGCAGGATTCAGAGCACAACTCTTCTGAACAATGAGGTCTATAATAGAAGATGTGTACAGTCACAATTCAGGAGACAATGTTCATTGTATGTGTAACACCGTAAGAGTGATTATGATGAGATGTCAGTGTTACCTCTGTGCAGACTCTGAACAGAAGGGTTGATCTGACAGGTTGGCGCCGATGCAGATGACAATTCTTCATGTACTGGCAGAACCGGGCCATGCTGCTTATCATGGGCTGAGCTCTCCTGCTTCACAAAGCGTGGAGCTCTTAACAGTGATTTGCCCGTTGAGAAAAAAATTACAGACTCTCTTTGGGGTTCCTGGATGAACGGCTGTCCTCCCACAATCCTCTGCTCCTCCTCTTCAACCTCGTCGCTGCTGACCCTGCTCGCCTCTACCTTTTCTTCACAGAGGGATTTAGTCTGGAGGAGTGAGGGATGACACCAAACAGTGTACAGTCATTTTACAATATATTTTTTTTAAAATAACTATAACTTAATTCAGTTTGGATCTCTGTATGGCTGTAAGGCTTGAACTTCTTACAGTTGTGACTTGAACTGGGAGCTGCTCTGCTCGTGTCTCAGCATCTTTGTCCGTCACATTGGTGCTCTGCTCGTCCTCTTGATCGTCAAATAATCTCTGGACAATCTCCTGCCAACAAACAAACAAGGTCATATGAATTGTGATATGAGCACAGTATGTGTATTTCTGGTTAAAGATATATGCTGTGATGGAGGACGCTAAAAACTACTGCATAATGTTATATAGGGCTGCAACTAACGATTATCTTCATTGTCGATTAATCTGTCGATTATTTTCTTGATTTTCTTTTGCTTTTCTTTACAATCAATCGATTAGTTGTCAACGATTAAATTAATCGTCAACTATTTTGATAATCTATTAATTGGTTGGGGTATTTTTTTAAGAAAAAAGTCCAAATTCTCTGATTCCAGCTTCTTAAATGTGAATATTTTCTGGTTTCTTTACTCCTCTATGACAGTAAACTGAATATCTTTGAGTTGTGGACAAAACAAGGCATTTGAGGACGTCATCTTGGGCTTTGGGAAACATTTTTCACATTTTTCCGACATTTTATAGACCAAACATCTAATCGATTAATCAAGAAAATAATCAACAGATTAGTCAACTATGAAAATAATCATTGGTTGCCGCACATTATACAATTGACATGATTTCCTGCTCTCACCTCCTGGTGCGGCTGAAGGTTGGCTTTGCAGCTCCGCAGCCCAGGAGTGACGGCGTACGGTGACTGTTGTGTCGACAGGTGCCATTTCTGAAAACAGCATTACGGCGAGATAAGGGAGTGGCGGTGAGAAACGCCACGAACCAAAACAGACAGAGCATGAACACACAATACACGTATACTGACCATAGCAGACATGGGCTGGTGCCTGGTGTCGCGGACCCTCTGTGGAGTCCATTTGGTAAGTGGAGACTCTTTGACTGCTACTGCCGAGGATAAAACAGCCGTCACGTCAGGGTGAAAGGACAAAGAGATAAGGATGCATTAGGTTTCATAAGATAACAACGATTCTGCATCTTACCTGCTGATCCTCCAGTCGCCTCTGCACGATTCTTTCTAACCGGCACTCTCTGAGCCTGAGAGAGGAAACAACGCAGTAAATGTTACACAGCAATGTAATAACATATTTAAAAAGTGCTGAAAACAAATGTTATATATGCATACTGTGTAGATTGAAGTGTTTCTGCCTGATGGACAGACAGAGCTTCGAGGTGTGGCACCCAGAGGCCCTCCAGCCTTCACTCCTTCGTTCTGCAGGATACTTTGCAGAGCAGCGGAGTCTGGGGAGAATTGCACCGACTTCATTGATCCTGTAAGAGGAGAACAAAGAGCACAAATTCAGATGACATGCAAAGACCAATTAATTTACATTGCATTGTTGATTGTGTAACTTTATACACAAAGTAATACTGAGTACCGTTCAGCTTTACAAAAACTAAAAGTAGTTTGCTTCTCTCCGTTTCTCGTCGACACAAGACATCACTTTTGGGTTCTTTAATCTTGTATTTGTGTTAAATTGTTGATGACCTATACATAGTGTTTAAACAAAACATCACTAATAGTTCTACAGCTTGGAAAATTTGCTTTCTTGCTGAGAGTTAAATGAGAACACAGATACCATTCTCATGTTTATATGGTGAATATGAAGTGGGAGCCAGCTGCCAGTTAGCTTAGCTTAGCACAAAGACTGGAAACGAAGGGAAACAGCTAGCCTGACTCTGTGCAAAGGGTAACAAATTCTGCCTACTAGCACCTCTAAAGCTCACTTGTTAACACATTATATTATGTTTGTTTCATTCGTACAAAAACTGAAGTATAAAAACAACATGTTGCTGTGTTACATGGGGTTATGTCCTGGACTATTTCTTGGCTGGATGTGTAAAGAGAGCTGTGTTCAGCATCGGCACTAAGCCTTGCTGGCAGTTTGTATCAGTGGCCACTCGCGGTACTGCAATGCAAACAAATCCCCTGCAGCTCAAAAAGTATTTTCCCCATAGACCTCTATTTTAAAAGACATGTCCGTAAAACTGCTGACATGACATCTTGAACTGTAAACAAGATCACTTATTATTCTTTGTATTAAGAATTTTTAAACCATGTAGGTTTTATATCTGCAAAACTTTACAATTTTGACTCCAACTAAATTTCATGTAATGAGAAGCGATTAGATTTCTACTGTCACAGTCATTATTAATGGGTTTAACAACAACCTTTACATCTACTGTGATCACTTACTGTATATACACATTATGTTTTTCAGATTACCTGTAGTGGGTCCAGCTTTGTGTCGACTCTTCATGACTGACACTCGCTGGGGCTGCAAACAAGACAATCACCAAATTATTATTTAACACATTTGAAAGATTTATTAAAATGCTTAAACACTGAAATCACAGTTTAATCACAATCACAAACAATTCAGACAAAAAATACACATTCAAAACCTCCATCAGTAAAGAGTAGGGATCAAAAGACATAGTAAAAGAGGGAAGTAAATGATAATTATAAAACAAACTCACCAGATAGTTGTAGGTTTTGGAGTGTAGAGAAGCAGATCCCAGAGCTGGGGCCATTACTCCTTCGTTTCGGAGGATACTGAGCAAAGCCGCATGATCAGACTGGAAGTTCTCCCCTTTGTCTGAAATACATATGAAACACTGGTTACGGCTATTCACATGGAAAAACAAGACACCTGTCAGTGTAACGCAATACAAAACAGCACCACAAACTACATCCTTCAAAATGATCAAAAGTTGAATCAACACACCTCTCTTAAACAGTTTCAACAAAAAATAAAAGGTAGGATTTATCACAGGGCTGACGTATTAGACTGCTGTTTTAGCTAGGTGTAACTAGTAAACTGGCAACCGAGCACATAAACAAATGAGTCTACATAGATGCAAATATAAGGACGCATATATATATTCTGTCATATTGTGCACAACACAAATGGAAGTGTACTTCTCAGAAGCAATGAGAAGACAACAACGCATTTAACTCACCGCTTGAACTTTTGGATAAATTGCACTGCGTGGTTCCTGCATGGGATGCCTTGGCTGGATCTTTGAGACTGAGCAGGCTCATGTTATCCAAACAGGCCTCCGCACTGACAGCAGGCTGTGCAGAAGAAGCAGCGCTGGTCTGATGCATAGCATTATTAGGAATGGATGATAAAGGATTGGACAAAGTAGCTGATGTCTTAAATGTGTTGGAAGGCCCAGATTGTCCTGACGGCTGTCTGTATGTATTTTCTTTAGCCTTTCCATGAGACATCCCTGTGCCTTTGGTTGAGTCCACATTGCGGAGTGACGTAGCTGGATGTTTAGTAGGTTTTGCATTTATGTTTTGGGTTTTTAAACGATCATTGCATACATTGCGACTAGGTTGGACAGCATGAGTCCTTGATGGTGAAACAGTGAGGGGCTGCTGATTTTCAATGGCCAATCTTGAGCTCTTGGGCTGAGACAGGTTGAAAGGTACAGGCCGGGTGCACGGCTTTTTCTTCCTAGTTTTCCCCTGTAGGAAAATTATTACAAAGTATTAAGAACATATGATTAATGTTATGAAATAGAAAACATTTACAGGACAGGAAGGAGGCACTTACAGCCAGAGGTTTCTCCTCCCACCTACAGTGTGACTGACCAAAGTCGGACGGAGTCTGAAGACGAAGGGACTTTGCAAGCACTGGAAGCCTACTTACACCTGGACGCACAGGTGCCTTCCTACCCATTTCTGAGCTTCCCGGATCCTGGTTCTCAATATTCCGGGTGGAAAGGTGAGGTACGGAGAGGAGTTTGGAAGGCTTTGGGTGCGCTGGCATTTTGTTATGTTCATTCTTCGTTCTGTATGGATAAAAACAGTCAGTTGCTAAATAATAAATGCAATTACAGTTAGACATTGTTTGAATTCATTTTGACTACAGTATTACCCATACCTGAGTTTCAATGCAATGTCAAAACAGGTTTTGATATCCAGGAAAAGATAAAGTGAAAAAAATGACTTTAGTACTTCATAAACTGGCTTACCTCATGAAGTCAGTGCGGATTTTGTTGTGACTTTGCTGACGAAGGACTGGAGAGGAGTCCATGATGATGACAAGATGGGAAGAGCAACTAAAAGAGCAACAAATGGTAAACAAGCATGAAACACTATTAGATAAAGAGATAGATAGAGAGATAGAGAGAGATAAAGTGATAAATAGATAGAGAGATAGATGGAGAGTTAGATAGATAGAGGGATAGATAGATTGATAGAGAGAGAGAGAGATAAATAGAGAGATAACGAGATAGAGAGATAAATGGATAAATAGATAGACAGACAGACAGACAGACAGACAGACAGACAGACAGACAGACATGCTTCAGGAGAAACATGAACACACTACAATTCCTTCCAAAGTTTTGACAATTTAACCAAAAAACAAGCAAATGAAGAAAGCTAGAGCTCCATGCAGCCAAATGCCTCCATCAATAGCACAGTAAACTTTTAAACTGAGACAGACAGATAGACAGACAGACAGATAGACAGACAGATAGACAGACAGACAGATAGACAGACAGATAGACAGACAGACAGACAGACAGACAGATAGACAGACAGATAGACAGACAGACAGACAGACAGACAGACAGACAGACAGATAGACAGACAGATAGACAGATCGATAGACAGACAGATAGACAGACAGATAGACAGATAGACAGACAGACAGACAGACAGATAGACAGATAGACAGATAGATAGACAGATAGACAGATAGATAGACAGATAGATAGACAGACAGATAGACAGACAGATAGACAGATCGATAGACAGATAGACAGACAGATAGACAGACAGATAGACAGATAGATAGACAGACAGATAGACAGACAGATAGACAGACAGATAGATAGACAGACAGATAGATAGACAGACAGATAGACAGACAGATAGGCAGACAGATAGGCAGACAGATAGGCAGACAGACAGACAGACTACAATTCCTTCCAAAGTTTTGACAATTTAACCAAAAAAACAAGCAAATCAATAAAGCTACAGCTCCATGCAGCCAAATACCACCACTAATAGCACAGTAAACTATGAAACTTATCTGGCATTAACTTTAAATTAAATACACATTTAAGAGCCTGATCAATAGAGAACATACTTGATAGTAGCTAAGCCTAAGTAGAGCAAACCAACGTGTTGACCAGCCAACATGAAGAAGAGATCAACCAGAGCAGACCAGGCTAATATAACTGTTAACTGTTAAAATAACGTCTTTTCTCGTTACCAACATGCTACAAACACACATAAAGCTGTTTATTACAAACCTTACACACTTCAAAAATAGGTAATGGCCTCTGTTACTTCCTTCTGTGCTTCCAATTAAGTATTTCTGATACAATTAATCCCAAATGTTTAGTGTTTCGAGGCGTTTTGTTCTCGTTTAAAGATCCCTTGTTGTGTTGTGTCCTCTCACCTCTCAGTGGGCTGTCTGTCAACTTCCGGGACTCGCAGCCGTTTGTAAAAAGCGCGCTTCGCCATTGGTCGAAATAAGAAGCCGTACCAACCAATGACAACGTGCACTGAGGTCATGACAACGTCGTCGACCAATGAGCGACGAGTTCTCATAAACAGCTCCATGGTAACGACGCGAAAGTTTGTTTTACCACGTGATGCTTTTTGCCGCGGCCTGCAAGCAGGGTAGAATAGAATGGACTTTATTGTCTAGAAAGTATGGAGGACAAAAAGAGTCAAGTAAAAAGTAAGAAAGCATTTAATTGATTTATAACTAATTTTACAATAAAAAAATAATTTGCTTACAAATAGATTTTTTAATCTATAAATAAATGGACTAAATTACAAAGTAATTCATTATTTTAAATTGTAATGATAGATAGATAGATAGATAGATAGATAGATAGATAGATAGATAGATAGATAAAAAGTAACTTTATTGATCCCGAGGGAAATTCAAGTTTCCAGCATCACAGTTCCATAGTGCAAAACATGTTAGTAAAAAGGCAGTAAAAAAGTTAGTAGTGCAAAGCACAAAAAAATATACCAGATATAAAAATACAAGGAGATGAAGAAAACAATCGGGTTACCATTTCTGTCTTTAGCTTTTCTCAAAAGTCATTGCTACTTCCACAAACCGTGATGGTCCCATTATAGGGGTTTTACCCATTAGTTTAGGTTAACATTAACGTTACATCCTATTGTTTATGATAGATAGATAGGTAGATAGATAAATAGATAGATAGATAGATAGATAGTAACTTTATTGATCCCGAGGGAAATTCAAGTTTCCAGCATCACAGTTCCATAGTGCAAAACATGTTAGTAAAAAGGCAGTAAAAAAGTTAGTAGTGCAAAGTACAAAAAAAAATACCAGATATAAAAATACAAGGAGATGAAGAAAACTGTTAAAACTGAATATAGTGCAGGGTAACAACTGTGATACATGACTATTGAAAAAATGAATATAGTGTAGAAGAGACTGTTAAAAATGAGAATAGTGCAGAGTAACTCCAGTAGCTTGGTCTATGAAAGTGCACTGTGTGCATTATTATCTGTCCTGCAGACCATCCGCCTTTGTCTGTAAAGGGGAGACTCGTGGGTACCCATAGAACCCATTTTCATTCACATATCTTGAGGTCAGAGGTCAAGGGACCCCTTTGAAAATGACCTTTGTTTGTCCTCACCAAAATTTAGTGTAACTTTGTAGCGTTACTTTGCGTTTTTGCCGACAACCTAGCATGACATTGGATAGATAGATGAACCTTTATTAATTCCCGGGCGGAAATTCAGCTGTCAAAGCAGCAAAGCGCAGGTACAGAGGTACAGGTGTACAAAAAGATTATAAAACAATAAATAGAAATACAGAATATACAGTACATACTGAATGAACATAGTGAATGAACATAGCGAATAGACATAGCGTGTACCGTCCGTCAATAAAAAATGTTGTTTACAATAAATAGATGTAATATGTACAGTCTATAAAATGGTATATGGGATGTAGTGTAAAGTAAGTTTAAAGTTTAAAGTGCACTAGTGGTTAGAAGAGGTGGTTGCAGGTAGTGCAGATAGATCCAGATAGTCCAGACAGTCCAGATGCAGCTTTATCAAAGCATAAACATAAAATACACATTTGTACTTCAGATGGTAAACCACAGACATAATTGTCAAAATGTGCATACTGCATACACTGACAGGAATCTCTGTGTCTCCTGAAACAGACACTCAAATCTGCCCTGGAAAGTGTATTTGGGATGCTGTATATAATAAATGTGTGTTTATATGTTTGTGTTTGGGAGAATGTGACCCACACAGAATGTAGTTACATTGTTGAATATATATTTATTTTATTTTGATGTAAAATTAACTGTATTTTTGGGGATTAGTATTGTGTTTATTCATTTTTAAGTGGATAAGTGTTGCATCAGGCCACTAGGGGGCGTTTGTAACACAGGTGATGCCTTCACGGACTGAACAAATGAGCGGTGAAAGCTATTATATGTTATGACCAAGGAGTTGATGGAGTAGCTAGCTGGTTGAAAAGTTATCTATTTCCACTTTAATGATGAAATAGCGCAGCAGGTACTGTATATGGGTACAATATACTGTAGTTACCTTTAACTGGCCTAGCTAAGAAAGTTACTAAATCGCCATTAGTTAATGTTATATGAGAGGAAAACACTGGAGCTATCTAAAGCTAGAGCTAGATCAAATAGTTAAAATATAAGAGAAAACTAGCTAATTCGCGAATAGTACCGTAGTATTAAAATAACTTAATAGTATGCAATTGTTTTTTGTTACCTTTAAGATACATAAACAATGAGGTCACCTTGAAAAATCCGATTTCCACGTTCATATTTAGCAGTAGTTGTAATTTCCAACTGCACTTGAAGGCAGCAGAGGTGGAAAGCACATGTACTCAAGTGACTTAGTGATGTAATGTTACTTGAGTACAATTTTGAGGTACTTGTTCTTTATTTGATTTATATTGTTTAGTATTTATATTTTATTATTGTATTTTATAGTTATGCTTCTGTATGATGCCTTGTTATTATGAGAGTACCCAACAATCAGTGGTGGAATGTAACTAAGTACATTTACTCAAGTATTGCACTTAAGTACAATTTTGAGGTACTTGTACTTTACTTGAGTATTTCCATTTTATGCTATACTTAATACTTCAACTCCACTACATTGTGGAAACCAATATTATACTTTGTAACCCCACTACATTTATTTGACATCAGTCACTTTGCACATTCAGATTATTAATACAAACTATAAATAATCTAAATTAGGATGTTATGGATTAATCTACACAGCAGTATTGTAAGTATTTAAAATGAGTTCCATTTTACCAGCGGTAAAATTAGTGATGCTAATAGTACTAATTATAATCCAGTGGTATGTTTTTCTGAAATGGGAAATTCTGCATAATGAGTACTTTTACTTTTGGTACTTAAAGTATATTTTGATGGTAATACTTACACACTTTTACACAGTTTTGAATGCAAGACTTGTACATGTAACAGAGCATTTTTACACTGTGGTATTGCTACTTTTAAACAAGTAAAATATCAATATCAGTACTAGTCAAAATTATTTCCACTTAAACCACCGACAAACAACATTAAAATGCTGATTAATGCATCTGTGATAATAATAGAACATAATATAATAACTTAAAGCTGTAATATAACACAACAGTTTGAAAGGTATGGAAGCACACCAAGGACTTTTACTTGTTATGAGGTATATTTAGTTTGTGGTATTTCTATTTTAATGCTTCTTTCACCACTACAGGATCAGATCATGTAAACAAGACCCTCCCCTCTCCATCAGTGACTGTGTTTGACCTGCAGGTGTCGCTGCCAGCACCCTGCTAAAGCCTCATGCCTGCCTCTGACAGCAGCAACAGTGTGGGTGTCTGCCTGTCACCCAAGGGCCCTGTGTCAACAGCAGAGGGAAGAAGAACAGACGTAGAGGAGGAAACCAGAAAGTAACTCTGCTGCAGACATGGACCTGAGGTCTGAGCTGCTCAAATCTATCTGGTACGGCTTCACAGCCCTGGATCTGGAGAAGAGTGGTAAAGTGTCCAAGTCTCAGCTGAAGGTAAGTGTGTGTTTGTGTGTGGGGGGTCCTCTACCTGGGAAATTAGAGCTTTTTTTTTGTCTGTCAATTCACTCACTCTTTTACTCTGCTGCCTCATTTCCTATCTCGTATTCAAACTCCATCACGTGGGCTCGCTCTGACGGAGGATGAGGTGAAAATATTTGTGCTCAGCAAACTAAAATGCCACAAATGCATTTCATTTGCTCTTTGTTACATTTACGTCTGTACTTCAGGAACTATGTGTACGCAATCTGATCACCCTCAATATTTCCTGTGTTTTTTAAACCACATGCTGTCCAACAAGGAACAAATTTGTTCTCTATATTTCGGGTAAAAAATGCTTTCACTGCTGAAAAGAGGGCACACAATATGCACCTCTGTCTGGCAAGAGCACGAGAGTAACAGTTTGCTCTCAGTGTGTATAATGAATGGGAGCCCTCATCTCCAAGCTGTGCTTACACTGGGCCTCCATGTACCAGCTTGTAGTGCAAAGGGTCCTCTGGCACTGGACCTGACTAGAGAACAGCAAGTTGAATAGACATGAGCCCGTGTACGTCAAAAGAACATTGTTACAGTGAGAGCAAGGACGAAGTGGAAACATGTTGGTGATTGTTGTCTCTCGCCACAGGGCGTCAATGAAGCCACTGTATTTCTGTTGATCTCACTGTTATGTCACTTGCAGTGGATCAGACTCCATTTCCAGCCACCTCCACGTTCCTGCGATGTGCTGCCCTGGCTCACAGAGAGTCAGCCTCATGACTAGGCTTATCCCCTCTCATGCGTGCAGCCCAGTGTGTGTGTACAGGCACCATGTTCTTTAGACGAAGTTTCAAAAGTGACAGATGTTGTAGAGCGCTGGAGACGAGAGACAGGATGTGGTTATGGCTCAACACACGGAGACTGGTTGTCTGATAACATGCAACAGATATCTCAAGATGTTGCACGCTTTCAGTTGAAGACACTTATTGCAGTGAAAGTAGTAGTACTCTGATTATATATAGTAGTTCATGTTACTTATAACTCACTTTTTTTTTTGGCCTGATTTATGGATATTTGATTTTCATCTTTTATTGTTTTTGCCTTTTACCTACTTTATTTAATTTATATCATTTCACATTTATCATTTTTATTCACATTATTTTATTTTATGACTATATTTTGAGCACAAGTCTCCCAAA
>CAKAOH010025943.1:0-39406 GCA_916701665.1 Sebastiscus tertius | reverse complement strand
ACACCCTGTGTTGAACATGAATGCAGTTATAGTAGCGGACAGTAGATGGAGGCACACATGCAAAATGAAACATTCGTTTTATCTTCCTGTTTTTCCCCAGTGTATCAACGTTATTATGGTTTTAGCTAAATGTCCTCTCTTTGTGACTTTTGACAACAATAGGCTTAATTAAAAAATAATTTTGGTCAATGCCAACATTGACACAATTCACTCCTCCAAGTTTCCTTTAGAACATTATAGATAAATAAATACTAATGATATGAACATAAACACAAACTTCATGTTATTGTCAAAGTATGAGCATATACAAATGTCTATTATATGAATATATAGTGTAATTTTTCGATACTGATATAACACTTTCTGGTCATTTTAACCCCGCCCCACGCTCCCAGCTCTCGGGGCTGTCGGGTCAGCTGTGTTTTCCTCCTGCAGCCTCCCTGCAGCTTCCGGCTACCTCAGCATGCTATGTTGCAGTTAACTACAGGAGGGAAGCCTGCAGAGACGTACAACTCCAGAGGGGCAACAGGTGTTACAGGTGTCGATACAAGCAGGTGAGAGACAACTTCTTAGATCCATAGCACCAAAATCACATGACATACTTTGCATTGTGTTAGTTTGGACATGCATCGTTGCAAATGAAAGGTTTATTTCAGCCATTCTGTCTGTGTTGACTTATGGATAACGTATGTGAAATGTGTTTTTGTGCACATGACTGACTCTGCTGCACGTATAGTACAGTTCCTTTGCCGCCAAATCAAGGGAGATTAAAGGAAAATAGCATTCCATTTCTCCATGTTATTTCTTTATGGGTTAAAGTGCACTGGTTATCCAGGACTAACTTGCATGAGGTCTGTATGTTTTCATAAATCCCCAGAGGTGAAGACGTCAACTTGTTTGTCCAAGATCAACTCAATTCAAAAGTCCCATTGTAACTTGGAAGGTTTAGAGTAAACAGGTGCAGGTATTCAGGGTCAGCAAGTTTCTGTGACAACAACAATGGAGAGGGAAATGGTCAGTCAGGGCACACCCAGCTGGGAGGGGATCCGGTAGCTGTGTTCACTATGTCCTCTTGTTGCCTCCATAGGTGCTTATTTACCTTGATGACCGCGTGGTTTACATTCCCCTCTGTCTGTGCATAGGTGATGGTTACAGGTTTGACTGCATACCGGCTTTTCCGGTCTACACAATGTAAACGGAGAAGAATGTCTGCCTACTTTCACTTTAATTATGCTATACTGGGTGGAACTGTTAAGTTTCTAATTGTAAGGTACCAAGAGACTGTAGGTGAAAATGAGCTAAATGAGTTCAATCTGTATCAATGTGTCAAATGAAAACATTAACATTTGTTTATTTATTTTGCACAATTTAAGATTACACAACATAACAAAAAATACATGAATAATAGACAGTGCAGGAAGAGGCAAAAAACCCACTGGGCTTATCTGAAGCCTCCACCTAGAGACAGGATTAATATAAAGAAATGATATAATAGTCATAACAATATATATAATAACAACAACAACAATAAATATATAAAAAAAGACAGATGTGTGTGTGTGTGTGTGTGTGTGTGTGTGTGTAAGTGTATGGTTAATGTTTGTGAGGGGGATATTGATTTAAATATCTACAAAGACTTCTGGGCATCGTAACCAACATAACACTGTGAGTGGAAAAAATAAATAAATATAAAAATAAAAAGAGAAAAACAGATACATGGACAACATGGGGAAAAGCAATTACAAAACAGCAATTAAATGACCCTTTAAGCTATTTTTGAAACATTTGATAGATGAACAGTTTTTTGATAGATGTGAAAAGCTACTCCATAATTTGGTTCCCCTAAATCTTATCGAAAACTGACCTCTACTAGTGAGGAATTTATGAGGATGAAGACCTAGAGACTGACGGGTTGAGTAAGAATGGACCTGAGAATTAGTTTTAAATGTCCCATATTATGCTCATTGTCAGGTTACTTGTATTTGTGTGTCTACTAGAACATGTTTACATGCTGTGATGTTAAAAAAAAAACACATTTATTTTCCTCATACTGTCTGCCTGAATATACCTGTATTTATCCTCTGTCTGAAACACTCTCACGCTCATTTCAACGGAATTGTAACGGAATTGTGTTGCCTGGCAACAGCTTGGGTCCATGTTTACTTCCTGTCAGCTGATGTCATGTTCATACACTGCAACAGTAAATAAACTGGAACTCATTTAGAATGTTTAAGTTTAAAACCATGTAATGGTCTATATATTGTATATTTGTGACATCACAAATGGACAGAAATCTTGTCCACTGCTTGTTTCAAACGCACAATTTCTGAATATGGACTGTGTGTATTTTTCCGTATATTGAACGTTTCAATACTTTCACAGTATTTATATAGCACTTAAACCTGCTTTATACTATAACAGACATGACAATCTCACTTTTTAAAATATGGGACCTTTAAAATAGGTGATACATTGTCCCTCACAGGTGAATTCAAAACACAGAAAATACAGTCCTGGTCTGTTAATCAATGAGCTCCTGGCTGCTTTGTGTGAAGGTTTATTAATTTTTTTTTTACCTATTTGAAATCCCCCTCAGATTATATTAAACTCAGTCCTCATACCTCTGATTTACAGATTAATGCTTTCTAAAAATGACTTAAAGGTCCCATATTATGCTCTTTTTCAGGTTCATACTTGTATTTTGTGTTTCTACTAGAACATGTTTACATGCTGTAATGTTTAAAAAAACCCTTTATTTTCCTCATACTGTCGGCCTGAATATTCCTGTACCCTCTGTCTGAAACGCTCCGTTTTAGCGCATTTTGACGGAATTGTAGATGTAGAGCTCAGTATTTTGTCCCTTGCCTCTCTACGTTATTTGACGGTCGGAGCAAGCAACGTAGTATTAATAGCGTGAGAGTCTGCTCAGGGCGGAAAGGGTGGTGGATGAATCAAACAAACATTGCAACTTGCAATCAGGAGACCAGTGTTCGTGTCCTGTGTGAAACTAAAAGCAATGTTGACTTATTTTGCCATCTGAGTCTTTAGTCACGTGACTCGTTGTATAGTCAGTCCCGTGAGTCGCTAGTCAGTGAAGCTAACGTCAACCAGGACCGTTTCCTAACCCTAGTGGTTGTGTTGCCTAAACCTAACTTCCTGTGAAGTTTATTTTAAAAGGACGCTATGCATATAATGAACGTGTATTGATAGACATGTCGTCCATGGTCCGTCCAAAAGTAACGTAAGAGGGGTACCCTGTGCATCATTCTCCGATACCAAGGGACACTGACCAAGCGGCGGTACTTGACGAGTTGTTAGTGAGAATGTGTTGACTGAATAAGCCATTTTTAGTCGACCCCAATGTTACAATTAACCTTCATGAACTGAAACACACTGTGAAAGGGTTAAAGTTGTACGACGAAAACACAGACAACTCCCAGACCGGAAAATACCGTGGTGGCGACCTGTCAATCACAAGGTAGCCACGCCTTAAAACATCCCCTGCTTTATGGTCTATTTGACTCTAAATGGGACCATAATTTACTAAATGAACATCATGCTGTATTGAAGAAGACCTGAAACTAGCGATTGTGACCATAAACTCATGTTTACAATGTTCACTGAGGTAATAAATCAAGTGAGAAGTAGGCTCATTTTCTCATAGACTTCTATACAATCAGACTTCAGAGGAGCCGCCCCCTGCTGGCTGTTAGAAAGAATGCAGAAAAGTTTAAGGCACTTCAGCACTGGCTTCACTTTTCAAAATTGAAGGTTGCCATCTGGTTAGGAGCTATTACAAGGTCTTTCTTGATAAATAACCTTGCGGTTGTCAAATATCCATTTAATTCCATGTGGCATCCTCTCATAGAAACTCTCTTTTGTCTCTTTTTCAGTTTTGTCCCCCACAAATCTCCCAGCCATGTCGGGCAACATCGTGCAGCGACTCAGCACCTTGACCCTAGGCATCAAGCACCTCGGCCGCATGCCCCGCTTCTCGGACCTCGTCCCTTCCTCCCTCCCGTCGCCCAGCCCCACCGTCGCCGCCTCCCAGGTCCCCGCGCTGTTCCGAGAGCCCTACATCCTGTCGGGCTACCGTCCCGTCCGGCAGCACTGGCGCTGCTACCTCCTCAGCCTCTTCCAGAGACACAACGAATCCCTGAACGTGTGGACTCACTTGTTGACGGGTCCCGTGCTGCTGCTCCGCTGGTGGGCCAATGTAGGGGCCATCGGGTACACCTTGGATGCAGCCTCTCTACCGCTGAGCCTCTTCCTGGTGTCTTCCCTCACCTATCTGTTCTTCAGCGTGGCAGCTCACCTCTTGCAGTCTCACTCTGAGCACGCACACTACTTTCTCTTCTTCATGGACTATGTGGGTGTAGCTGTTTATCAGTACGGTTGCTCACTTGGCCATTATTTCTACACGTCAGAGCCGGCGTGGAGAGAGAGCCTTGTCGGGCTGCTGTTTCTACCCGGAGCTGCCGTCTTCGGTTTGCTCTCCTGTGCAGGCTGCTGTTTCGCCAAGTCCAGGTACCGGCGGCCATATCCAACGCGGCGTAAAATCTGCTAGATGGTCCCGACCACCCTAGCATACGTGCTGGGCGTCAGCCCCGTAGTCCACCGCCTGATCACCGTCTCCTGGACGCAGGAGCCCTCGCTGCCCTTCCACGCCCTCCAGATCGCCTCTTTGCTTCTGTCCGCCCTCTTCTTCTCCTGTCCCATCCCCGAGCGCTTCTTCCCAGGCCGCTGCGACTTTGTAGGTCAGGGCCACCAGATCTTCCACCTGTTCCTGTCCCTGTGCACCGTGTTCCAGCTGGAGGCGCTGTTCCAGGACTACGCCAGGCGGAGGAATACAGTGGTGGAGGTGTTTGGAGAGAGGCAGCTGTGGTGGGCTTGCGCATCCTTCCCCACCCTGTTCTTGAGTTGCATCCTGATGGCACTCCTCACAATGAGGCACATTGCCAAGCAACTGCATCGAAAACAAGTGAGAGACGAAGTGACGAAGTGTTGGTAAATGTGTGTGTGAGAAAGAGATTAGGTTTGAAGGTCCAGGCGGTATCTAGCGGTGAGGTGAGGTGATTGCAACCAACTGGAGCTTCTCCCGAGAGCTACGGTGGCCGACGCGAAAACGCGAATTGCCCTCTCTAGAGCCATTTGGAGCGGAGCCAGTGGGATGAGTGTGTGTGGACGTGGGAAGTGAGTGGTAAAGCAAGAGAGAGAGAGAGCGGCGGCGTCGGGAGCGAGTAACGTAATCGACTCCAGCCCAAGCAGGAAAAGTTAACAGAGTTTGGTTTGTCCATTCTGGGCTACTGTAGAAACATGGCGGTGCAACATGGCGGACTCTGTGGAGAGGACCCGCTCTCTATGTAGATATAAACGGCTCATTCTAAGCTAACGAAAACACAACAATTCTTATTATCAGGTGATAATACACTAAAGACAACATATTTATTAATATTATATTCCATCTCTGCTAATAGATCCCCTTTGTTGTTACACACTGGTCCTTTAAATGTACTGAATGATAATAATTATGATAAAATAAAGCCTTCTTTATCTATATTTTTTTTTCGTTTAACAACCAGTTTGTTTCGATGAAAAATGTGATTACATAAAGTATTCAAACAATAAAAATAATGTGAAAGAGCTTCTTGTCTGGTACAATTAACATGTCATCTGAAATTCCTGAAGGGTTTAATCTCTGATTTAGCGTAAAAAGAGTGAACAGCTCAGTCAGTGGACTCTCAACTATGGTTTTCCACCGCTGACGACGGTTCTGAGAATGTTAGATAAAGCATATTAATCTCAAACACATACATTTATTTCTGTTGCTAGTTTTAGAAAATATATTAGAATAATAACGCATATCTCATAGAGAAGATACATTTTCAAGCTCTTTTGACCTCGTCTAATACAGAAAACAATTGCTACTCCAAGCGTTCTTCTCAAGCTTCGCAATATTTGACATTCCTGTTTGCCACGAAGGCTCTCTGCTCTCTACGGTGGAGTGAAAGAGCAAATCTGGATTATGCCGTTCACCGAAGAGAATTTGCCAGATAGTAGGATTTGAGTAGAACAAAGAGGCTAGTTTAATAATGAGACGGGGGATAGACGGCATGGAGACAAGTTGGCACGATGGTCTTCCGCATGGGGAAAATCCCTCAGCAGATCCAGTTATAGTGAAGTGTGTGTGAGAGTGTGACAGAATAGTGTACCTCATAGTAAAGGACATATCAAACCATTTTCCACCCTTAGTGAGAATGAAAAAGCATTCCTGTGTCAAATCTTCCATGTTTCATCTCTGCAATAGTAACCCAGGTATTTTTTCACATCTGTCTGCCAATACACCAGATGTTGTAGTGGTCAATGAAGAGTCTAAATAAAAAGTTTGTTTTAGAGGTGGCCTGCACCTTTGACTCTAGCTTAGAGGAAGCCTTTATGACCATTAAATGGTCAGTAAATACCAGCCACTCCTAAATACCGTCTCAGAGCTGGGTTATAGGTGCAGACTACTTGTTTTCATATTTGGCATATTATATTCACATTTGATTCTTCACTTCCTTGCCAAGAGTTAAAGGTCCCATATTGTAAAAAGTGAGACTTTCATGTCTTTTATATTATAAAGCAGGTTTAAGGGCTTTATAAATACTGTTAAACTATCAAAACGCTCAATACACTGAAAAAATACACACAGCCCGTATTCAGAAATTGTGCATTTGAAACAAGCCGTTAGGATTTCTGTCCATTTGTGATGTCACAAATATACAATATTTAGACCATTTCACGGTTTGAAACGTAAACATTCTAAATGTGTCCCAGTTTATTTCCTGTCACAGTGTATGTAAATTACATCAGCTGACAGGAAGTAAACATGGACCCAAGCTGTTGCCTAGCAACGCAATTCCGTTTCAATTCCGTTGAAATGTGCTAAAACGGAGCGTTTCAGACAAAGGGTGAATACAGGTATATTCAGGCAGACAGTATGAGGAAAATAATGTGTTGTTTGAACATTAAAGCATGTAAACATGTTCTAGTAGAAACACAAAATACAAGTATGAACCTGAAAATGAGCATAATATGGGACCTTTAAAGGGGAAGATCAACACCACTCTCACATCTGCCCGTTAGCTTAGCTTAGCACAAAGACTGGGAGCAAAGTTTTTGCTTGGATGCTTCTTTATCTCAGTTCGCGCGGTGCGGGACAATCATACCACATCTAAAAAAATCTCCTTGTCTTCTGTCTGAGCACGCCTTAATATGTGCTAGTAGGTGGGTTTTTTAGTACAGTTAGTACAGTTTAGTACAGACTTGCTGATTCCCCTTGTTTCCAGTCTTTGAGCTAAGCTAAGCTAAGCTAAATAGCTGGTGGCTACAGCTTCATATAACATGGAGAGTGGTATCAATATTCTCATCTAACTCTTTGCAAGAAAGTAAATAAGCCTATATTATATATTATATACTGTATATATATTTTTTCAAATATTTAATTGAATAATGAAATGTTTTGAAATGAGGTAGTTGGCACAGAAGAGCTAAAATCTGAAAAATTATTGGAGAAAGGCTACAGGAAAATTAGTCCATTATTTGAGATAGTCTAAATGAAAAAATGTGGGTCCAGTAATGTGTTAGTTTAACCCTGTGGTAGCATTGTTAGAGACATGCAGCAGGCCCTCTTTAGGGTTAAACTCTGCTAGCGTCAGGAAGATTATTATTTTTTTCCAATTTGCCCACAAATAGAGATTATTTGTTAGCTGGGTTTATTCCTATATGAGCAAATTGTGCTTTCGGGGATTATGTTGCAAACATTTGAAATTGGCCATGATTCCTGCAGGCTTCCCTTCCTCCCGTGGTGAAATTGTGGCTATTGATTTTGCTTTTTCTTTCAGATCTTAGAGAGGGAACAAATGAAAGTTGCTGAGAGCTATAGATTGGCTGATTTGCAGGGCTCCAGGAGATCATTATGACAGAACAGGGCTGTTAAACAACTAATGGGCGTGGATGTTACTTGGTGTCAATGTCATTTCTAACAAAGAGATGTGTGAGTGTGATAAAGAGTCAGGAGTTGAGTGAGGTGTGTGAGCGTGGATGTGTGTGTCAGTATAAATCAATGCAATTCTTCTTCTACCTTACTATAGGCTATGTATCTCGGCATCTACACAACTTTATTTCATCACAATTATGTTATTAAAGGAATTTTATAAAAATGTACTTATTCACCTTTTTGCAGAGATTTACAAAAGAAGATCGATACCACTCTAGTATCTGCCCATTAAAGACAGTGGGCTACCTCCTGGTCTGAAAAGTGAAGCCAATGCAGAAGTGCCTTAAACTTGCATTCTTCCTAATAGCCAGCAGGGGGCGATTCCTCTGGTTGCGAAAAGAAGTCTGATTGTATAGAAGTCTATGAGAAAATTACCTCAGTAAACATTGTAAACATGAGTTTATGGTCTCAATCTCTAGTTTCAAGTCTTCTCCAATACAGCATGATGTTCATTTAGTAAATTATGGTCCCATTTAGACTCAAATAGACCATAAAGCAGGGGATGCTTTAGAGCGTAGCTACCTTGTAATTGACAGGTTGCTACCACGGCGGTGCCCGGTCTGGCTGTTGTCCATGGTTTCGTCTTACAACTTTACCAGAGACAGTTCAGAAAGGAAATTGCACACTGAGAGTCAGTTTACTGTATCTGTGTCAGATTTTGCCACTGCCCCGCTGTCACCAAAGTAAATATTGGAACCATTTTTCAAGCCACATATCTTCCGAACATTCTGACACTAAAATGGTCTTTTTTTCAGACGGACAAATAAGGAGAAAATTTACTTTTTGAGACCTTTCTCTGTCTCAGCAACACATCCTCGCAAGGTCTAGCAACTAACGTTCAATAACGCCTGACTATTTTTCTTAACACTAAATATGTCTGTTAGCTGTGTAAATATCTAATGTTTGCAATAGAAAATATAAATACATTATGCAAATGTAACCCAATCTGCTTTCATCCATCCACACGATGTTCACAACACTTCCAAATAAGGTGGGGGGATGTGGACGGGAGGGGAGAGTCGAACATGCCATGACCACGCCCACTTAGGAGACATGAAGTCTATACCATTTCAAACCATTGGTAGAGCTTGTAATGTGCCATCTTTGTTATAGAGCATCTGTGCTTTAACCCTTTCACAGTGTGTTTTCAGTTCATGAGTTAATTGTAACGTTTTGGTCACCTAAAAATGTTTAATTCATGTGCATTCGGTTGTTCTTAGCTCCACCTTCTCGTGACACTTCTGGTTGCAAAAACCAAGATGGCGATGGCCAAAAACCAAGATGGCGACAGCAAAAATGTCGAACTCAAGGCTTCAAAACAGCAGTCCACAAACCAACGGGTGATGTCACGATGACTACGTCCACTTCTCATATCCAGTCCATGGTTAAAGATGGAGCTGGAGCCAGGAGACGGTTAGCTTAGCTTAGCATAAAGACTGGAAGCAAGGGGAAACAGCTAGCTTTGCTATGTCCAAAGTTCTTTTATGTACAGATAAAACAAATGAGATATAACATGTTTATTAGCTTTGGAGATGCTGGTAGGTGGAATTTGTTTTTGAATCATCAGACAGAGCCAGGATAGCTGTGGCTAAGCTAACGGTTTCCTGGCTGTAGCTTCATATTGAACAGAGAGACATCTTCTCATCTGACGCTCAACAAGAAAGCAAACAAGCATATTTACCAAAATGTCTGACTAAAATCAAAGTTTTATCAAGAAGAAAAAAAGTAAAATATGTTTTAATTTCAATCAATAAATAATCATTTTACACTCTCTCTACACACCCACACACATTCTGTGGACATGTCGGCATTTCTTTTCGTGTTGGACTCTCCAGCAGTCGCTACATTCATCTGCTCACTAACCATTCACCCTAGGGCTTGCCACTACAGTGGTAACTTGATCATTTACATTATCCCTTGGTTTCATGACTCAACCCTGACCTGTTCAAAGTGATTAAGTGTTACTGCACCTCTGAAGCATGGTAATCCAGTTACACTTGCCCTAGTCTGCATCCAAACCCTGCTCTGAATCAGAACAATGATCCTTTTTTACCGTAATACCTCCCTTGTGAGTATGACTTCAGTAGTTTCAGCCAATCAGCACCCGGTACAGAGACCAAGAAGGAGAGACAAACGTGTAATGCAACAGCAGTGTAGTTCTTTTTAGTCTCTTTTACTGGGTATTTAGTGTATGTTCAACTATTAGCCAATGTGCAGTTAAAAATATAAATGAAAATGACTATATATATAAAAAGACTTATAACAGTCTTATTGTAGGAGCTATTTATTTGTTGTTAGTATTTAGTTGTTGTTTTACTAATAATAAGGAGTATTGTTTGATTTATTATTCTAGATATTTACTTTATTTCGATGTTTGATAGTGTTCTCTTTTGCTGGACATTTGTTTCACTATTTTCTTGTTTAGTATATTCAGTTTTTTGAGTTATTAGCATTTTGTTTTCTTTTGTTCATGAGATACAAACAAAGAGAAATGTTCTCCCCTCGTACTAAAAAGGTCCTAAATCAATACTAGAGTACTTCCTTGTTTATGAATGAAGCGGTACAGTTGAAGCAGCAGTGCTGTGTGTGTGTGTTTCACCGATGTGCAATGGTCATCCCTGCAAACTCCGCCTGAAGGTTATGGTTAGGGATGCACCGATACCGATACCAGTATCGGGTATCGGGTCCGATACTGTGCTCATGTACTCGTACTCGCAAAACGGCTTGTGCGGCGAGGTCCGGGTGGCGAGCGCTGTAAAGCTGCAGCCCGCTAGCCACCTTCACCCCAAGCCTTTCTAAGCCGACCTAGAGCCGGTTGCGGCTCCCCGCCTCGTATGCGGGACTCCCCAGCCTGCCATGTGTCGCTCACACCCTCCAGCTGGCTGTTAACGAGGGTCTTTTGGCACAGAGAAGTACTCGGATCGGTACTCGGTATCGGCGAGTTGTACTTGGACTCAGTCTGAAAAAAAGTGGTATCGCTGCATCCCTAGTTACGGTACTTTCAGAAAGTACTAACCCCCAACCAAGGCCATTTATAACGGGATAAAAAGTCCCCAGAACTTAATTTAGACCCTGGTCCCTGCGGTCGATAGAAGAGTTCCTCAAAAGGTTTGTAGTTCAGGGAGAAGGTTCCTGCATTTCAAATGGGGCTACAGCCTCCTTATTAGCAAAAATACGATGTAAAAAGTGTGTTTGAGAGATCGTGATGAATAACTCATAGCTCAGGAATACAACACAACAAAGATGACTGCATATTTAAAATGTGCAAAGATATGAGTGTGGAATTACCCTTGGCCTGCGATGAGTTGAATATTTTCTGCTGTCATGTAAACTATGGGGAAGTGTTGTTCCAATGAATGTGTGTGTGTGTTTGTGTGTGTGTTTTAATCATGTTGTGGGGACATAAACCTGTTTACACAGTGACACTGTGGCGACTTCCAAATGGGGACAAAATGCACGTCCCCATTACATAAATCATTATATTTTAGGATGAGGACTTGGTTTAGCATTAGGGTAAGGGTTAGGTTTAGGCAATTAGCAGTTACAGTTAGGGTAAGTCTCCAGGAAATGTATGTAAGTCAATGTAATATCCCCAAAAGGCATGAAAACACAATTGTGTGTGTGTCTGCCTAATCGCCCCCCCCCCCTCCCACACACACACACACACACACACACACAGGAGAGGATTTCCAGCATAAGTTTGATAAAAAAGTTGATTTATTGGGTTTATTTATGTTGACCAACCACCATCTTTCGAGGCATTTTTTTGGCTATAACATGCATTCCAACATTCCTAGAAAGCCGCAGAGATCTCCAGCGCTGAGTTCCCTCGGGTGCAGATGTGACTTAGTGATGACAAAAAACACACAATGGGCTTGTGTCTGCGCCTCCTTCATGACAGACAGGACAAGTCCCTCCCTAAGCCACCTGCCTGTGGTGAGCCACATAAAGCAGAGGCAGTTGAATGACTGGCAGCAGTTGGTGACAGAGCTACAGCGGAGTCAAGCAGCATACAATGTAAGTTATGAACTCTGTATTACATACTGTACATGTATAGTACCTGCATTATATATTTTGTTATATTGTCCTTTTGAAGAATATGTTCATGTGGGAAAAATGCTGGACTTCAACATGTTAGATGGCTACTGGATATCATCAGATTGTATCGAATGGAATAATTGATTGTGAAAATGTCACTTTGGATGCTCATTTTTGTGCCTTTACTCTGTTTGACACCTTTTCCAGAACACTAGAACAATGGCTCCAGTAGGGATGGTTGACATGTTGGGCGGGTTCGCAACCCCAGAGGTGGGCATCATCTCCCTCGTCGTCTTCCTCATCCTCAGCGTCACCCTCCTCGCCCTTTGCATGAGGTGTCAGAAGTAAGTGGAAACGCGATGATTAAAAGTGACGAGTATATTTGTGTCGAATCGTTTGTCGAGTCGTGTGTCTCGCGTACACTATCAAATATGAGCTGACCATTTGATCTCCTCAGTGCGGTCGTTCAAAGGGAGTTAAAGGGATTGGGAACACCTAACGTATGAGTAATAGTGTCAAATGCTGCCACCCAACATAAAACAAGTTTTCTCACAGTTTGGAGTGGCTGGCTGATTCATTTTTTCTGTCCCAAGGCCTTCAAAAGGCTTTAATTGCTATTCATCACTTCTCAACAGCCACAGAACAGAGACTTGTTAAACTCGATATGCGATTTTTGATTGATGGGTGTTGCCTGTTTGAAGAGGAGGAAGTGCAGTCAGGTTTTAAGATAGTTGAGCCAAACGGGCTGGGCTTGGATCATTAACCTTCTGATGTTCCCACATCTTTGTGTGTTGGCACGCCCATTACTGCAGTTGTCACGCCAAACATACCAGTGACGGTGATACAGACGAGCTGTGAGGTGAAACAACAGTTCTTATCTTCTTCTTGTACATTCCAAGGCTTGTCTGTCACTCAGAGGAATGAAACCAGAATGGGACTGTTAGTGATGGACAGGAATCATAAATCATAAGAGTGTTTGTATATTTAAAGGAGGGGAACACGCCGGTGCCACTGCGTGTCGACTGAGTTTAGACAAAGAGCATCAAGGAATAGTTCAGCAGTAGTACTTCAGAGAAATACAAGGAAGACTTTAAGGTGACAGTAGTCTGAGTTGTGATCTCACAAGCTGAAAGCTGAAATTGATAAACTTTTTGTTTTATGTTTACAGTTGCCAAGGAGATCCATTATTATAAACTTATAAGCCTGATGATTAATTTATTCAGTATTTCCTTTCTTTTGAGAGAGTCTAAATCAAGTCCCAATCGGGACAAATCTTGATCAAGTCACAAGTCTTGCCAAAGCAGGTCTCAAATCAAGTCACAATACTTGGTAAAGAAAGTTCAAGTCAAGTTTCAAGTCTTGTGAAATAAAGTCCCAAATAAAGTCCCAAATGAAGTCCCAAATTAAGTCTCAAGTCCTTTGGAGAAAGTTCAAGTCAAGTCAATTTTATTTATATAAGACCAATATCACAAATTTTGCCTCAAGGGGCTTTAGAACCTGTACAGCATACGACACCCTCTGTCTTCAGACCCTCCCTTCAGATAAGGAGAAACTCTTCACAAAAAGAACTTTAACAGGGAAAAAATGAAAGAAATCTCAGGAAGAGCAACTGAGGAGGGATCCCTCTCCCAGGACTGACAGACGTGCAATAGATGTTGTGTGTACAGAATAACTGGGTCGAATGTCAAGAGCACATTATAACCTTTGTCAGTTAAGTTTAGGAATTTGGCCGAAAACCGTGAGTCCAGCATATTTTAAGCCCTTAACCTTCAGTCCAGTACTGCGGATGGTAAGAGCCAAAAATTTGACTTGAGCTTGAAATTAACAATAGTTTGCTCATGACAGTTTGGCCTGAGCCTTTCCCAAAGTTAAGCAGTGGAATGGGAAATTGTGCCTGGGCTCAGCTGAGCCAGTCAGGTTTAATCTAGTGAACCAGGATGATAATAAGGATACCAACTCAGAGAGAAAACAGGTGACAGACGGACAGCGTTTTCAAGGTGTTGAGCCATCAATCAAACCTACATATGTAAATAGGACTGTATGTACCTTTGTCCTCATACACACTGAGTACACACAGATCACTGTCACACTTGATAGCCTCTCATTTTTCTTTTTTTGTCATCCACAGGAACCCCGGCAACGCGTATGATGTGAACGGCACTACGGTATGAACTGCCTGTTTTCTCACCTTCCTCTCTCTCTCACGGTTTCCAGTTCTTTCCCTCCCTCTCTTTGTCAGTCTGTCACCGAAGAGCTCACTCATTCATGCAGCAGCATCTTCAGTATCTAAAAGTATTGTAGTTCAGTAGCTGCCAGTTAAGAGTGGCTGATTATCAGCAGGAGGACAGTAGAGGCTGTGATACTGTAGCTGCTATTGGCCTCATTACATTCAAACCATGCAAACCCATGGGACAAATGAAAATAGATTAGGCCATCAATTAAAATGTCTAATTATGTGAAGTTTTGCTCAAAAAGAGAAGCAATTCTATCCGGATGCTATGACTGCATCATGGCCATTCTTTTCTGAATGTGATTAATATCAGCTTGAATGACAAAGGTTTTGGTTATGATGTACCGATACACAGGTCCAAACAAAATTAAATAAAGATAAATTACATTTTATTTTTATTTTATTTTCAGAAATACCTCAAATCGTTATTGACTTGGGAGGGCTGAAAAAGTTCTCATATAAACGAACAAAGTTTCTATCAGAAGGGAGTTTGTATGCTTCTCAATAACGAAGTGTGGTCCACTGTGTCCAACACTACGAAGCCCCAGAAGGGAAATGGTGTGGGCGAAAAAATCAAAGGTTGCAAAACTTTTTCATTTAGGGTTCCTATCACAGCTACAGTACCTAAATTAGCGATACGGGGAAATTAATTTGATGAATTTACTGTTTATCAGACTACAAATGAGACAAGAATTAGCTAACTAGCGCACCCCGCGTTCCCGAGTCCGGACACGGACCTTCAGTTAGCGGCTGTAGCGACTCAAATTCAGCCAGCGCGAACCCCCCCAGCGCTGTGGGCTCCAGAGCTGCTGCCCGCTCTCCTCCCGGCGAAGTAGTCTCCTAGCGGCGGGGGTGTGAGGCAGAGGGACCATGGGGTGCGCTAGCTTGCTAATTCTTGTCTCATTTGTCTTGTCTATTTCAGGCCAATCTCAAAATAAAATTCTAGGAATTCTATGAAAAAGCAATTGGGATTTTTTTTCTCTCCATGTCCCCTCCTGGGCTCCGTACAAAATGCACTGAGTTCTGGGAGGATTACGATTGACCCCTATCCCGGCCCAGTCCAACTAACACAGGACTTTCAAGTGGGAGACCTGGGTTCAAGTCCTGGGTTTTGTATTGCAAGATAGTTAGTGATGTTTGTCATATGTTTTGTAGTGACGGTTGTCACGTGATGTTTTTCACGTGTTTTCCGTAGTGACGTTACGTTTACGTTTTTGTACGTTTTTTACTTAGTTTACATACTTATTTTACTAACAAACACAGGACTTTCCATCAAACACAGGACTTTCATGCGGGAGACCTGGGTTCCAGGCCCTTCAGGTTTTACTTAGTTTGCATACTTATTTTAAGCCCAGCCAGGTGGTGGCTAGGTGGGTCTATTACACTCTTTGGCATGATATCAAGTTCACTATCCTGCATCATTAGAAAGAGATTATTGGCTACTTTGTAAAGGGCATGATTCCTGCAAGTGCCTGGTGGGATTAAGATGTTAAAAATACAATACAATATGCTGTAATGCCTTAGGAAAATTTTATTATACACACAATGGGGTTTGAGTCAAGCGTTGATTGACTCAGCAGGAGTGCAGAGGGACTCACAAACAATGAGACACAAAGGGCAACATCACCAAATCAGTATCTGATGAGTCACCAGACACCAACTTTAAGCTGTACACTGTAGCACTTCATCTTGATGCAGGAAGTGTACCCCCACGCAGTAAGACGAAGTCCCAGCTCGACACCTGCAACTCTTTCTGATGTGCCGTCTACCTCGAAAGCTTGAAATAACTTCCATGATACCATCACGGACGTGGAAGGAAGAAACTGTGATCACAGCCAGTCTGCAGTGAAACTAAAAAACAACCCATTGGTGGTTGTGAAAAGTTGTTTTGTTCCACGCTAGTTACTTTCCTGTGCTATGGCCAGGGACCACACATTGAGAGATTGATTGGAGGAGGAGTCGGGAATACATAAAGCAATCTGAGGAATGCATAAAGCAATCTGAGGAATGCATAAAGCAATCTCCAAAATGTTCCAGTTTTCTTTCACCGTTGCGTATCTGTAACATAATATATCCTATCCATAGCTGCAAGCAGCAGCAAGTATAAAGGTCTCAATATGCTTCGAAGAAATTAAATCGTACAAAGTGTTGTAAGACCGTCAAGGGTAAAGTATTTAGATTTGTTCCAAATGGCCACATTCCCAGGCAGCGGGAGTTGCACACTTTCTGCTTAACAGCATTCCTGGTGTTGCCCTCGAGATGTAGCGTGTTGATTAGTTAGCTTTAGAGGAGCTGATAGGTGGACTTTGTCACCTTTGGACAGAGCCAGGCTGGCTCTTTGTCCCTGTTTCCAGTCTTTATGCTAAGCTACGCCAACTGGCTGCTGGCCTTAGCTTCATATTTACCTTACATACATTATGTTCGTCCTTATTATCCGTTTAACCCTTTCTGTCTTTCTCTTTGACAGGTTGATGGAGGAGGAGGAACCAATGGTGAGTTCTTCACAGATGAATTTTTTTTTCAATCAAACGTTTACGTTTCACTTACCCTTTCTCATTCAAAATTTCCAGACCCAAGCTACTCTTCATGGAGGGATCACAAAAGCATGCCTCGAAGCACGCTAGAGAAAGATACACAATTGGCCAATTAACCAGCCTTATAACAAACACACCCCAGAAAACAGAAGTTCCTAATTTCTAAGGCAAGAAGCAGAAAAGAGGACAAATCACGCTCATCATCCCATTGCACAGAAACACCAATTTTCCACACTTTGACATTGTCCCAAATGGACAGATGGATGGAGAAAGAGAATGAAGGGTAGTAGGGACAGTTGGCCCCCTGACAGTCCTCTGCCAGCTGGAGCCACCATCCACACCTTGTCTTCATCACATCAGGCTTCACTTATCTGGATACAGTCATAAAGGAAGAACCTCTTTTGAAAGTCTCTCATTTGTGGACTCTGAATTCATCTGACAAGAACTTTTTATATCTAAAGACTTTCTATCAACTTCTCTGTGTATTTTTCATTCTGCTTTTTAAGAGTTTGAATTCTTATTTTGCCCACTTCCTATTGTTGAGTGAACCTAGAACAGTACTGTACATGAGGCTGTTTCCTGCAGAATGCAGTGGAAGACGACAGTCTGAGGACAGAAACTTTTAGCTTGTTAACTATGAATCATGTTTACTTTTTAGTTTGACATTTTGGGAAATATGCTTATTGGCTTTCTTGCTGAGACTTCCATGAGAAGATCGATACCACTCTCTAAGTGTCCATTAAATGTGAAGTTACAGCTAGGATGGTTAGCTTTTGCCCCGCTTTTTCCAGTCTTTATGCTAAGCTAAGCTAACAGACTGCTGGCTGTAGATTCATATCTAGCAAACTGCATGTCGACACCGATAAATTGTGATTTCTAACTTTTGGTGAACTTTCATTATCATTTAAGGGATGAACCTTCTATTTGTATTTGTTCTTTTGTATTCTTCTCTTTTTGTTGCAGTGCTTCTTCACGGTGGCGCAGGTTAAATTGTAGTATTACTTTTATTGTATGACACTGATACTTGTAGGACTGGAAACAAAGACAGTATAAAAGTCATCCTGGTTGAGATGGGCGCGGCTCCTGGGCTCACTGACAATTCAAAGTGAACAAAAGGTCAGAAAACGTCAAAGCTGGGTGGAGTCGTCGTTCTTGTAATGCCAGTTGTCATGTAGTGCGTTGCCATATTAACCTGCTGAACTGTCCAAATAAAACACACCCAAGTGAGACAACACGGATGTCAGTGATTCTGCTTCCCTTGCCACTGTACATTGAGAGCCCTATTTCGTCTTCCTATGATCAGCATGGCCCTAGTTTTGGTTATTTCACATGAAGATTTCTGTATTTGTATCAGCAGTGATCATTGGTCCGAAGCAAGGAGGCTAAAAAAGAGAAGTCAAGGCGTCATATCGCGTCATATCATTGGAGTACAACACATGCGCAGTAAAATCTGGACCACACTTTTTTGTCCATAACAAGTTCTGCCAGGTCAAGCACACCGAAAGATCACCTGAGCGGACACCGTCCCTTTATTTCTGGTGCCGTCTGCTGCAACCCTCCAACATTGCAGCTCCAGTTACATTCCGCATAGACTATATAAAATATGGACATAGTCTTCAAGAACGGGCCGGTTTTAGCCCTTTTGGTGTCCTAGGCGAAATTCGGATCTCTCTAGGGTAGAGGGCGACCAGCGCCCCCCAGAAGGTGGTGCCCTAGGCGACCGTCTATATGGCCTATGCCAGGGGTCTGCAACCTGCGGCTCCAGAACCACATGCAGCTCTTTAGCCCCTCTCCAGTGGCTCCCTGTGGATTTGTTTACATTTTCAGTTTTATTTATCATTGTTCTAGGTCTATGGTATGACGGTATGATGGAGTATTAGGGCCACATCAGGGAAAAAAATAAATCTGAGATTTTGAGAATAAAGTCATATTATTATGAAAATATTGTCATAGGTTTACTAGACAAAAAAGTTGTAATATTATGATAATAAAGTCCTAATATTATAAAGTAGTAATTTTACGTGTTATTTCCTTTTTTTTCTCATAGTTATAACTGGATTCTTGTAATATTACAACTTTTTTTCTCATTAAGTTATGACTTTATTCTTGTAATATTACAACTTTTTTTCTCATTAAGTTATGATTTTATTCTCGTAATATTACGACTTTTTTCTCGTAATATTATGACTTTATTCTGAAAATCTCAGATTGTTTTTCCCTCAATGTGGCCCTAATACTCCTTAGTACATTTGCTCTTTGGCCCTCACTGCATTAGACTTATATACTATATACTTAGACTATAAACTGTGTTACCTTCACCACAATGATCAAATGTTTTGCGGCTCCAGACAGATGTTTTTGGGTTTTTTGCCTAAAACGGCTCTTTTGATAGTAAAGGTTGAAGACCCCTGGTATATGCCTTAAGCCAGCCCTGCTGAAGAGGCGTTGTGAAGTTCAAAGTGAGTGGCTCCAGCCGTCACTATCTTGGTATTAACAACACGGCCTAACTCACGGTTAATCCAAAAATGGGTAAAGAGGTGGATTTTTGGTGGAGCTGAGGCAGGCCCGGGTGACGCAGCAGCAGAGGTCGCGTAAACCGAATATTCTCCATCATTGGCAAAAAAAATTTAACAATGACGGAAAAATCTGAAGACTGTCCGTCATTTGGACGGACTGACCTCAGAGCACGTCTGTGATGTGCCGATGCGGCTGCGCCACCGGTGCAGAAGGAGAGCATGCTGCAGGATTTCCTACCGGAGAAGCGAGTGCTTGCAGGATTGGGAAATCCCACTTTTAGAAACCTGGGAATTCCAGTGTCCAGTGTGGCAGCAGAGCCTGGGCTCAGCCTTCAGGAGAAAATGAAAAAAGGCCACGAGAAGTCGTCTGTCTGAGGAAAAGACTTCAGAAAAATAAAGGATTCATCTGCTTTGTGTGTGTTGACATGAAAAGTGACCTGCCCTTATAAATGCATAATCTATAAGTTTGTTCTGCAGACTATATTCATTATTTAAATACACACACAGTGGGCCCGTGTGTCAGAAAATTCCAAATTTAACTATTGAAAAAAGATCGGTGTAACTTAATCATTTCCAAATTTCGCAACATGTTTTTATCTATCGAAATATTCTGCTTCAATCCATATTTGTTGGCATTGAGCATTTCAAAAACAACATGTTCAGTGTGGTCAAAAACTGTTTGTGTTCCCACTTGCTGCAGGTCACACTGAAAGGAAGGCTTGAGTCGCACCTGTAGCTTATTAACAGACATTCTAAGCTTCATTGAAAAACCTCAATAGGAGCTTTGAATGTAAAAAATGACATTCGGTAGGGCGGCCCTCGTGGATCAGTCTGATTCACTTTGTTTCCTATTTACAGAGTCAGGGCTGTGTATCAACACCAGATTTTATTTTCAGCACACACGGACAGATTGTGGACCTTGAGGAGATCGCTGAATTTGACAAAAAAGTGTATTGAATTAGAATCACAGACTCCACCTTTAAAGGTCCCATATTGTAAAAAGTGAGATTTTCATGTCTTTTATATTATAAAACAGGTTTAGGTGCTATATAAATACTGTGAAAGTATCAAAACGCTAAATCCAGAGAGAAATACACACAGCCTGTATTCAGAAATTGTGCGTTTGAAACAAGCCGTTTCTGTCCATTTGTGATGTCACAAATATACAATATATATAGATCATTACACGGTTTTAAACGTAAACATTCTAAATGTGTCCCAGTTTATTTCCAGTCGCAGTGTATGTAAATAACATCAGCTGACAGGAAGTAAACATGGACCCAAACTGTTGCCTAGCAACGCAATCCATGTGCTCTTCCGTTGCAATTCCGTTGAAATGTGCTAAAACAGAGCGTTTCAGACAGAGGGTAAATACAGGTATATTCAGGCTGACAGTATGAGGAAAATAAAAGATTTTTTGAATATTACAGCATGTAAACATGTTCTAGTAGAAACACAAAATACAAGTATGAACCTGGAAATTAGCACGATATGGGACCTTTAAGCTTTAATATAATTTAAATAGGTGAGTTATTTAAAGATTCAGCCCCCTGTACAGTTGTCATGAATGAAGAAATTAGCTATAAAGACCAAAACTGTTTCTTTTGTACCAGGCTGTAAACATGTTTATTTCTGCTATAAAGTCACATTTTAGTGGCCATTTGGGGAACTGCATGTTGCTCCTCTATGTTTCTGCAGTAGCCCAGAACAGGCAAACCAAACACTGGCTCTGGCTTTTGCGTTTTTACGTTACCTGAAGGCCACCATAGTTCTCCAACACGCTTGTGAGACTGCGGTAACATTAGCCGCAGAGTGCTAAACCGTGGTACCGCAAGCCACCATCTGACTTCTGTTGCTACTAAAGTAGTGTTATTATGGTATGGATGGCCTCTGAGCGTGTCGAACAGCGTTACCACGGTTTTACACTCGGCTGCTCACGTTACCCACAGTCTTGGAAAGGGAGGAGTGAGCGGAGGGTACGCAGTTGGTTGCAATCTGCAACCACACCGCTAGATGTCCTATACACTGTACCTTTAAAGGGACTGTTTGTAAGAATCAGAAATATCTTGTTAACAGCGACACCTGTGGCCATTAAGTCAACGAAAGTCAGCGTCCTGTTGCTCTCTCTTGTGCTCGCTCTACATAGACATGAACGAGCATCGCTCAAAACAGTGAGGAGACACACGTCAGCTAAAAGCACAATATCACTCTATATTTCAGCTGCTTGGCAGTAATGTTAGCTGACCAGACGAAGGTCTCTCCATGAATCAATGCTGATCCTAGTGTTGGCTTTTCCTGCCTCAGCCTCCCGACAGCGGCCGGAGGGAACAGGGGAGACACCGGAGTTTTGGTCGGAGACGATAACGTTTCTCTCTGCGGAGCCCCGTCACTTCACAAGACACGGGAAACCTCTGTTGGTCTGGAGGAGCTGCAGCAGTTAATTCTGCACAAACGTCCACTGAACATTCACTAGATATTCTCAGAGCTAAACTCTTCTGCAGTGTGGAGTGTGCGCGCATGCACGTGAGGAGGAGCAAGCTGAGTGAAGGCAAGCAGGCAGAGGAGCAGAGTACAGCAGAGACTCCAGTCCTGGAGACCAAAGCTACGGTCTCCTTCGCGTCCTCCGACCGCGGCCAACACTGTTTAATAGACGGGCTTCACTAGATACAACCAGGATGTTGTGTTGGAGTCTGAGTCTGAACAGCGTAGCCACACGCGAGCGCGCATGGGACATACAATGATTTATACGTGGAAGAAGTTACAAACAGTCCCTTTAAGAGTAGGTGCCATTATTTCAAATGGAAGATATCTTGACTTGTAATGACCTAAAATTGTACGTCAGACAATTTCCAGTTTCTGTAAATGTTTCCTTGGCAGCTCCTGCTATGAAAAATCATTATGTGTTTATTATATCAATCTCAGTCTCTCTAACCAGTCGAAGGCCGGAAGCCCTGTCGAGTTTTCACGGTGTCATTGATGAATGAAATATTGTGTCTGGTTTAGGAATCAGATTGGGACTATAGGATTGGGTTACTGCCTCTCTCTCTCTTTCTCTCTCTCTCTCTGACTGTGTCGGTGCTCAGACCCTAAAATCCCTGCTGACTGGATGTCTGGTGGAGAGGGTGCAGACAGCCGACACTAATCCGGTCTCTCAAACACACACACACACACACACACACACACACACACAAACACACAAGAGTTGGAAACACACAAATTGTGTTTGATCTCTGTGCAGGCATTTTATCATGTGATGCTGGGGGTTGATATGCTGTATGCCATGGTGTCAGCAATTTTATTACTTTTGAGCTATACAGTATATATTATATTGAAACTGTTAATGACGCTTGATGGGGTTCGATCAGTTTTTTTATTTCTTTCTTTAATACAAATCATGTGGCAGCTCTTTCTCTGTATCAGATTAGCAGCACTACATTGCACATATTTCTCAGCAAATATTATGATATTTCTATTGGCACTTCTGACATTATGGTAGCCTATATTTCATCCATTTTGGTATTATATCCATATTGGATATTATAGGCCTATACAGTACATTTGCATTGCTATTTATAGCATCTTAAAATGTAGGGATATTGTGTGGAAAAAATACACTCTCTGTAATGTCAATGCATTTTATGCTAAACATGTTAAATAAAGAAATAAAGATTAGGGGGAACAAATGTGCTTTATTTATTTCTTTATTTATAAAGGACGGAATCCAAACCATCAAAACCAAGATGTGTATGTGCTTGAGACAGACAGACAGAGAGACAGAGAGACAGACAGAGAGAGAGGATGCTGCTGCTGCTGCTCTGGTAACCCCTCACCTAGATCATCCTTTTGTGCACGCCGCGGCGCGCTGGAGGTCTGATATCTCTGCGCTCTGCCCAGCTGCCACCGCCGGCATTGGTTCTCCAAACACACACACGTAGGCGCGTAACCGACCGACCGACCGACCAACCCCCTTTCACCCCCTCCGGCAGCAGACTGGAGAGCCGGCGAGCGGCGGGACAGCCAGCCAGCGACGAGCCGCTGCTGCAGCAGCTCCTCTCCAACAGGACGGGACAGACAGAGGTCTCCACCCAGAACCAGTAAGGATCACGACACTTCTATAGAGTGTGTATAGGTTTCTGCATCGCAGTAAAATATTGTTTTCCTTCTGCGGCTGATCCGGAGGGGAGGGGGGTGGGGGAGGTCTGTTCCTCCTGATCTCAGTCTGATCTCAGTCTGCGTCTCCGGGTGGACATCAGTGTTGGAGTTATGGATCATTAACTGTGACTTCTAGTCGCTTATTATCCTAATCATAACTAGCACTAGAAACACAGTTCATGTTCTATTTGTTAAAGTGCTTCATTTAAAGCTCCATCATCATGTGCGACTTGCATCAAATGTGCATGAGGAATATTAGGCCTATATTATATTATTATCATATTAAAAAGCGCGTCCATAAATATGAGTTTGGTTGCTTCTCGCTACATCTGTTGGGGGGGGGGGGGGGATGACGTTATTGTTTGGTTTAATTTTAGCAACACTGTGTTTACACCAGCTTCCTGTTCATCTCCTCCTCCTGTTGCATGATGGTTAATATGTGTGATCTGACTGTAGTGAGTATGTTATTCGACTTTAGACGTTCAGATATGAGTGTCTGAGTCTCTGAGTCCAGCAGTCTTCCTGGTGCGGCTCGGTCCCTCCGGACTAACTCGTGTCTGAACACGTTGTCAGAAAGGAGGTGTGTGCCGGAGAGGCAGCGCTCAGCCAATCAGCGGCGGCTCCCCGCCCAGGCTGTGGCGCTTGTTTACTACTGAAGCCGGACGCTGATTGGTGCAGAGGTGGGCTTTATGCTGCGTTCGGGGCACACGGAGAAGAATGGGAGAGTTGAGCTTCCACGTTGAAATTACTGTCAGACTAAAGGTTTTAAAGTGGTAAACAACTTAATACTGGTTGGCACTGGTACACCAGACCTCCTCTAATGTATGATAACCAGTAATGGTAATGTCATAATATACAGCCACATTTTATACACTATAACAGAGTATAAGGACTATTTCAGAGCACAGCTGGGTTTATGTACTGAGTTATTTGACAGTTTATTGCTGTGTTCTGTTGTGTTGTTTTTTTACTCATTATTTTAATATTATTCATATTAATAACAAATACTATAAGTATGTGTAAATAATAAAAACAGATAATCATTGTCATATCCTAATCATAATAAACATTGTCAGTATTATTATTTCCTGCTACAACCAGCCTAACTAACAATTTCAAGGTGAGTTCAAAGAGACATCTTACCTTTTTTTTGTTTTATATTTAATTTACAACAATATAAAACGCCTCACATCTGAGAAACAGAAAATATTTCATAATAATGACAATACATTTTATTTGGTGGCACCTTTCAGGACACCCAAGGACACCTTACAAAGATAAAATAAATACTCAAACAGATATAAAAAAATGAGCCAGACACGACGAAAACAACAGCAAAGCAAACATCACAAGAGACATTTGACATCTTTGCCACTAATCAAATACACATTTTAGCACTATTATTATTATTTATTTATTTATTTATTTATTTATTTGCTGTAACGTGAGCTCAAATGTGCTCACTTTGTGTATGTGGTTTGAAATATGTGGTTTGATTATGAAGTAGCTGGTCAGGACCATTCAAACTCTTCAGAAAACTCCTGTCATCGAGTCTGACAGCCCAAAATTGCCATAATATTTGAAACATAGTATCATGGATGGTGAATGCTGTAAAATCCCAATTTTTGAGCAATTCGACCATTTCGTCAGCATTATTCCCACGTGCCCTGAATGCAGCATTGCCTCATTTAACCTCTATGGGTGACAGTGGTCCCCAGTGAGTGCACCTAAACGGCAGATTACTCGTTATCAGTCACATCATTTATAAGAATAGACAACGAATGTACAGCAACATTCTGGTCCAGTAACTATCTGAATCCACACGTCTGTGTTCACTTCAATTTCCTGCAATCATTTTCAAATCCCTCGTGGTGTTTTCGCTCTGCACCGTGAGGCAGAGAGATGCAAGATGGAATGAGTGCATGAGTGTTTGCCAACAAGTCGGCGAAGCTGCCTTCTGTTTGGATCACCATATTTTTTCATCAGAGAAAGCCTAACATTTCTCATTTGATGCAGCTGTTCACTCCGAGCATATTCTTCCTAGCTGGAAATAACCTTTAACCTTCCTCGCGTAATGCTTTTAAGAAGGAAGCTGTTCAGATATTGCAACAAAAGTTACTTTTGGGGAATATGATGTGATACGAAGGTGACTTGAAGGTCCCATATTGTGCTCATTTTCAGGTTCATACTTGTATTTTGTGTTTCTACTAGAACATGTTTACACGCTGTTATGTTCAAACAACACATTATTTTCCTCATGCTGTCCGTCTGAATATACCTGTATTTACCCTCTGAAACACTGTATTTCAACGGAATTGCAACGGAATTGCGTTGCTAGGTAACAGTTTGGGTCCATGTTTACTTCCTGTCAGCTGATGTCATTTATATACACTGCAACAGGAAAAAAACTGGGTCACATTTAGAATGTTTACATTTTAAAGTTTGAAATGGTCTAAATATTCTATATTTGTGACATCACAAATAGACAGAAATCCTAACAGCTTGTTTCAAACACACAATTTCTGAATACGGGCTGTGTGTATTTCTCCATATATTGAGCGTTTTGAGCATATTGAGCGTTTTGATAGTTTAACAGTATTTATATCGCACTTAAACCTGCTTTATAATATGAAAGACATGAACATCTCACTTTTTACAATATGGGACCTTTAAGCACACAGTTTAAAGGGGCACTCCACTGATTTTAGACATGAAGTTCAGATTACCCGTCAGGAAGGTACCTGATGATGTCATCAGGGTTGTCTTTGGCTTGAGCTTGAGACAAACTGGTGCTGTGGAGTTTGAAAAAAAGTGGACATTTAGGAGGCAGGGAGGTTCGAATGAAAGATGCTTTTGAGTTGCATTGTGGGAAATGTAAGATCTAGTGTTATTGAAGCCAGAACATACGTTGTATATAAAGATGGACGACGCATCATCACGTCCTCCCGCTGTACTAAAGTGAAGCCAAAATGTCCATCTTAGCCATCTTGAGATTTTGATGTCATTTGTAGCCAGAGTCTGCGCAGAAGTGATCAGTAGTGCAAGAGCTGTGGTATCGAGGTCCCACCCACACACCCAATCCAAGCCAATCACGAGCCGAGCACGGCCGCAACTTGCTCCCAGTTTATTCCTGGTTGCAGTGTATGTGAATAACATCAGCTGACAGGAAGTAAACATGAACCCAATCTGTTGCCTAGCAACACAATTCTGTTGCAACTTCATCGCAATTCCGTCGAAATGCGCTAAAACGTAGCATTTCAGACAGAGTTTAAATACAGGCATATTCAGGCCGACAGTATGAGGAAAATAACGTTTTTTTTTAACATTAAAGCATGTAAACATGTTCTAGTAGAAACACAAAATACAAGTATGATCCTGAAAATGAGCATGATATGGGACCTTTAATAAGCAATTTTATGAATATTTCATTGCTGTTGTTGAAACGTTTGAAATGTAGCCAGATATTTCGATTTTTGGTTGGAATCTCATGTTGTCCATGGTGTCTTGTCTGCAGGGAGGTGTGACACTGTGCTGAGTCCCCTCATTGTGTGCAGCAGCACCATGGCAGCTATGGGACCTGAGGACAGAGCTGGAGCGGGGCCAGGCGGGACGACAGTCTGCCCGTCGGGATCACAGGCCCGCACCGCGACGGCGACGCACAACAGCAACAGGCCTCTGGTGAGTAGACAGAGAGGGACAAGACTCCCATTCACGTCAACTGAGATGATGAATGTGTTATTTACCAGGTATTGTGTCACATTATTTTGTTTTGTCAATCATCCAGCCCTCTATCTATACATTCATTTGCATTTTGGGTAAGCACATGTACATGTAGCCATCACAGGTCACCAGGATGCAATGTGTAGGTTTCAACTTTCATTTCGATGATATGAGGACGAACGAGTTCCCACAAATGGATCATTATTTCCTCCCCCTATGTTAGAGGTAATGTACTGCCTGGTCAGAGGCTGGCACCCACATCCTTTTCACACTGTTATACAGGCAGATCGTGCCGGCTGCTACGGAGGACGGAACCCTGCCAAAATAAAAAATAAATGAATAAACAAATAACTGAATCAATAAATAAATTAATAAATATGTCATTAAATGTAACAAAAACAATATTAAAATAAATGTGACATTAATTGATACTTCTGTTTCAATTTGCTTGTTTATTTATTTATCTTTCTATGAGTTCCCTTATTTGTTTACTCTTCCGTCTATTTTCCCTTTTATTTATTTTTGCATTTATTTTTAAATTAATGTATTTATTTATTTATTTATTTATTTCGGACCCCTCGTTTGCATAATGAGGCAGAAAAGCATAAAGCAATGTAAAAAGAAATCTGTAAAGAAAAGTATAAAGGAAAGAATACAGAAATGAATAAGTTTGGGGAAATAAATAAGGGGTGAAATACAAAGGGGGAAAATCGCACATAGATAAATAGATAAATGCATAAATAGATAAATAAATACATAAATTTAAAAATATTTTTTAAAAATAAGTGCAAAAATTAATAAATGCAAAACTGAATGAGTAAATATAATATAAATGCAAAAAGAAATAAATAACATTAGAAAATGTATACAAATAAATACATATATAAATAAAAGGGGAAATGAAACAGAAGAGTAAATAAATAAGGGAATTAATACAAATATCAATAAATAAAGAAATGTCAATTTGTCACATTTTATCAGTTATTTAATGGCTACATTTATTTTTAATATTATTTTTGTCACATTTAATGGCATTTATTTATTTATCGAGTCATTTATTTCTTAATTTTTTATTTTGGCAGGTTCCTTCCTCCATAGGCTGCAGGCAGGACGCCACAGATGGACAGGAAATATTCTCTTAACTGCTTTATTCATGGAAACAGCGAGACTCAGTCAGGGTATCAAAGACTAATGCAAACTGCTAACTCAAATAGGACCTGAATAGAGCCTGGGTTATTCTGTCAACGTCCATTTCCATTAATTTACTGACTGGGAGTGTAGATTTAGCATAAAAACCATAACTGTTTGAACTAGGAGCTCATAATTTCATGACTTCTTTCTTAAGGTGTATACACAGAGGTGTATCCAGGCTGAGAAAGCATCCGTGCAGGGCGGACATCAGAAGAACAAGACATTGGTTTACCTGCCGCCGAGGGAGGCCGAACGAGGCTGGAGCAACCTGACCGCTCCCTTGCAAACCGTGGGACCCACAATGCACCTCGGCAGTGTGTCAGCCACTAGAGAAGCGCCATACAGGTGAGGGATCGTTAACAGTGTACGAGTGTGTGTGTGAGGGGTGGACTTCGTCACACTAGAGCCTGAGGATGTCTCTTTGTCCAGTTTCCGCAGCCCAGAGTCCGTGGAGATGGACGAGATCATGGCAGCCATGGTTCTTACCAGTCTGTCCTGCAGCCCCGTGGTCCAGAGCCCTCCACAAACAGATCCTGGACCAGGTCTGTCTCTCCACACCAACACACCAGCCTCACCAGTGTCCTGCTGTTTCCATTTTCTAATAAGGCAGCCTTTTTAAAGGGCTTATACGTTGTAACTGATGGCTTTATTACTGGCAAACAAACATTTACTAAGGCTTTATATATCATTTATAGGCCATAATCAAGAACAAATATTGGGTTGCCAGATCATGAAAAGTCCCATAGGCGGGTGGTCATCCCTTCTATTTGATAATAATTCAGTCATAAACCACCAGGTGTGCAGTTATAAATGTAAATAAAGTCATTAATGAATAGTTTTAATGATCAAGTCTGCAGTTGTAAGTGTCAACCAAAAAATATTAAAGGTCCCATATTGTAAAAAGTGAGATTTTCAGGTCTTTTATATTATAAAGCAGGTTTAAGTGCTTTATAAATACTGTTAAACTATTAAAACGCTCAATATACAGAGAAATATACACAGCCCGTATTCAGAAACTGCATTTGAAACAAGCGGTCAGGATTTCTGTCCATTTGTGATGTCACAAATCTACAATATTTAGACCCTTTACACAATTTTAAACGTAAACATTGTAAATGTATCCCAGTTTATTCCTGGTTGCAGTGTATGTGAATGACATCAGCTGACGGGAAGTAAACATGGACCAAAACTGTTGCCAGGCAACACAATTCCGTTACAATTCCGTCAAAATGCACTAAAACGGAGCGTTTCAGACAGAGGGTAAATACAGGTATATTCAGACAGACAGTATGAGGAAAGTAATGTGTTTTTTGAACATAAAAGCATGTAGAAACATGAAATACAAGTATGAGCTTGAAAATGAGCACGATATGGGACCTTTAAATGCTAAATTGTTGTATAACAGTAGCCAGCGAAGCAACTCAGTAATGGCCAGCACACAGCACTATGCTACACTTCTGCAACGCCGCTATTGGTCGGAATGGCGTTATGAGCTGTAACCACCGTATGAGAGCAGTGCAGAGCGGCGACAGCGAGCTAGCCAGGTGCCTGAGTACAAATGCCCCCCGTCTTCGTTCAGCTTGCGCCATCATCCACGTGTATTTTTGTTTATGTTGAGATCAGCTGTACGTAGCAGAGCATCCTAAAACACTTCATTCAAACTGGACAGAAACAACATAAAACTCATCTAAACCGTCGTCGTTACTCTTTCCAACAATCACCAAGTGTGCTTTGGTCCAACTCAACTGTAATTTCACCGTGTTTTTCTGCTGCATCAACGCGTCATCAACACGTCATCAACGCGTCATCAACGCGTCATCAGCTACACTGCGCATGTGTTATACCCAGAGGTCTTAATGCTGAGGCTGATCGGAATTCCTAAAGGAATTCCTGAATCCGGATCATGATCTGGATCACCACAAAAATGCAATGGATTGTTCATTGTGCCACACTCCACCCCTCCAAAAAATTTCATTCGAATCCATCACAAACTTTTGGAATAATCCTGCTAACGGACAAACAAACAAACCAACAAGCAAACAAACCAACGCCAGTGAAAACATAACCTCCTTCCTAGGCCTTTGGCCCTGGCGGAGGTAATAAAGAAACTAGCAGGAGTGATAAAGTAGCTACTAATAGGTCTACTTTCCAGTAAAAATAGACTACTTGCTATTTAAATTATTTTTGGCAACATGAAAAATAAAATAACAATAAACAGGGAACAGAGCAAAGAGGCAGTAAATAGAAGCTGAAATGATGGACAGAAAATAGACACACATCACAACCTTGGCACCAGTGGAAGACACCTGCTGTTCTCTGTAGAATGGGCAGAGAGAGAGAAGTCCCAAATGCAGTGTCTATTTTAGTCATAAAGGAACCCTAGAATATTTGATATCTAAATCATAAGGTATATTTTCATAGTGAACTATTTTGCAGGAAAAATGACGATGGTTACAGTATTTACATCTTTACAGTATATAGGTCATCTGGGAGGGTGAAACGGGACAAGAGGTTGTTTTTTTATGAAAACTAACTTCTCATTTTTCCAGCAGGCTCATCATCATCAGCTGACATGGAGTGTGGTGGCGGCGAGCTCTCCGACAGCGGCAGCAGCGGCTACTGGAGCTGGGACCACGGCAACGTTAGTCCCGCCCCCTCGCCATCCGTCACCGAGATGGACAGTAGCCCAGATGAAGGCCTACAAATGGAGCTGGATCAGGGAGAGGAGCTTAATGCCAAAAAGCCAAAGGTACTTTACATAGCTGTATATGTGTCCTTAAACAGTTTTACTGCTAAAGGATTATTAGCATGTTATGGTGGAAAATCGCTGCCTCAGAAGCCTCTAGAATCAGCAAAGGAAGTATACTTTGTGTCTTCCTGTCTCACCTTTCTCTCCTGTGCCTTACCTGTGCTGTGTTCTCTCTCTCACAGAGCTCTTTCAGAGGTGTGTATAAGTGTCTGTGGCCCAGTTGTGGCAAGGTGCTCACGTCTTCGGTCGGAATTAAAAGACACATCCGTGTACTGCATCTCGGGTGAGTTGGATTTACGTGTACAATCAATTTCATGATTATTAGGGGTGGATAGTGCTTAAATGTTTCAATACTGGTGCTGAGACAATACCTAAGTTTGGGCACAGATACCAAAATGATTCTTTCTTTGATAACTTAGGGACTGTACAAAAATTATTTCAATAAGGAGGGGGCTAAACCTTATGTTTCACTTTTATTAAAAAAAGAGTTGTCCAGGGTAGTTCTATAATGGTTGTTGTAATAATCATTAATATCTGCTTGTTGTAATAATAATATTTTTTTTAAGTAGCTCCTTTTGGCTACCAACACCTCGTATATAAAACTGTCCACACACTGCTACACCTACGTTCACAGCTAGAACGCCACCAACAACCTCACACTCACCGCCAACACACACACAGTCTGATGGAAACTCGCTAAAGTTACTCAGACTACGTGTGCGGCGGCGAGCACGAAGCCTCCGGCAATGCTAGAGCTGCTAACGTAGCACAAATACACACACTGTTTGTTGTACAATCGCTAAAGTTAATCTGGTCAGACACACAGCTGACAATCCGCTAAACTAAACTAAATGTGTGGTGGAGACTTTTACTGGGAAAATGGCTGCATGTCCGCAACACTACACGCAGCATCGTAGCTGCTAAGAGAAAAAATACTCGTTGTTACCTGCTGATCATTTTCGTACAGTCCCTTACTTTGAGTAAACCTTTTCCCAAAACACCTTTCTTTTCATTTAACAAAAGAAGCCAAAGTTTTTTTCATTAATGTTGCCTAATCACAAGCAGCAATACATAAGAACATAAGATAAAAGTCTAATATAGGCAAAAATGTAGATTTAACTCAGGAATTGCCTGTTTAAGAATGATTTAACAAGATTACAAACCTAGTACTTGACAGTTTCCAATACTCTGTGTTAGACACATTTCAGTCTCTACCAAATAGGGGTTTGATATCTATCACTTTTATTTATATGTGGCGTTGATTGCAAGATTGTTGTATGTTGTTTCTAGAATATTAAAGGTCCCATATCATGCTCATTTTCAGGTTCTTACTTGTATTTTGTGTTTCTACTAGAACATGTTTACATGCTGCAATGTTAAAAAAAACTTTATTTTAATCATACTGTCTGCCTGAATATACCTGTATTCACCCTCTGTCTGAAATGCTCCGTTTTAGCACATTTCAACGGAATTGAAACGGAATTGCGTTGCTAGGCAACAGCTTGGGTCCATGTTTACTTCCTGTCAGCTGATGTAATTTACATACACTGCAACAGGAAATAAACTGGGACACATTTAGAATGTTTACGTTTAAAACCGAGTAAGGGTCTAAATATTGTATATTTGTGACATCACAAACGGAAATCCTGACGGCTTGTTTCAAATGTACAATTTCTGAATACGGGCTGTATGTATTTCTCTGTATATTGAGCGTTTTGATAGTTTAACGGTATTTATAAAGCACTTAAACCTGCTTTTTAATATAAAAGACATGAAAATCAAACTATTTACAATATGGGACCTTTAAGAAATGATCGAGGCGTATCTATTATTAAGAGGTAGGAATATGTTTTCAGATTTGGAGCCACTCCTCCATTGTAGTCTGAGGTTTAGTGGAAAGCAGACGGTTTAGCCCTTTAGAACATTTCAAAGCTGCAAAACAACATTAAAAAAACAACAGGGGATAAAATTTTCAGGTTGTGGAAGAGCTCTGACTGATGAAACATTTTGAGATGTTATATCTGGGCCACAGTGAGTGCTGCATTCAGTAATGGTCCAAACAAACAACTCACTCTTTTTACCCTGTCTGTCCACTGGTCTGTCCCTCCATCTGCCATACACACCTCCACACACACACACACACACACACACACACACACACACACAGCAGTGGGTCAGATCAGTCCCAGAGAGAAGAGGACTTCTACTACACCAAGATCTCCTGTGAGACCGTGGACGCCAGCAGCTCCGCTCCAGCTCCTTCCCAGCAGGCTCTGGGCCAGGCCTCGTCCTCTCATCTCAGCTGGGCCTCCTGTGGTTCTCCTCCACCTCCTCCTCCCCCTCCTCCTCCTCCTCCTCTTCCTCCTCCTTCATCGGCCTTGGGGCTCCAGATCCCTCCAGCTCACAGGCCCAGGTCCAACTCCAGCTCCGGACCCGGCCCGAGCAGGCCCAGTCCGCTCAGCCAGTCAGCCCCCAGCAGCTTCTGGCAGATCCACTCGGAGCATCTCTATCAGGTGGGTGCAGCAGTGTTGCTCTCAGTCTCTGGGGGAGTTTTGGCCCTGCTGACTGTGATGGCTGTCAAGTGCTGGCAGGAAAAGTGTGTGCACAAGATTGGGGAAATAAATGAGTTCTGATCCAATAAGACCTCTTGAATGATCTGGATCATTTGGAAATGACACTACTAAGAGCGTTTTTGACCTTTAAAAAATTGTAAGAAGTTCTTTGGGTAATTTTCCTTGTCTTGCAGAGAGGTAACTAGTTATCTTAGCTTAGCATAAAGACTGGAAAAAGCTAGCCTGGCTCTGTCCAAAGGGAACAAAAGCCCTCTGGCTGGAGTCCTATCGTCACCATGAGATTGCAAGTCAACGTAGACCCCCCGGGAAGTCATGAGCACAGGAAATAGTCCCGCACATAACCCCCATAAAACCACAACATGTGATTCGTTTTCACTTCAGTTTTTCTGCAGATTAAAGGAACAATATGTAATAAATTTACTGTATTAAAGGGACTGTTTGTACCTTCTTACACGTATAAATCATTGTGGGTCGGTGTCCCATGAGCGTTTACGTGTGGCTACGCTGTTCAGACTCAGACTCCAACACAAACTACAGTGAAGCACCAAAACCTCTTGGTTGTATCTAGTGAAGCCCGTCTGTTAAACAGTGTTGGCCGCGGTCGGAGGACGAGGGGGAGACCGTAGCTTTGGTCTCCAGGACCGGAGTCTCTGCTGTACTCTGCTCCTCTGCCTGCCTTCACTCACACATCGCACTCGTTCTAACTCTTTCGCTCCACCTCATGTGCATGCTGCTCACTCCACACTGCAGAAGAGTTAGTAGCTCTGAGAATATCTAGTGAATGTTCAGTGGACGTTTGTGCAGAAATAACTGCTGCAGCTCCTCCAGACCAACAGAGGTTTCCCGTGTCTTGTGAAGTGACGGGGCTCCTCAGAGAGAAACGTTATCGTCTCCGACCAAAACTCCGGTGTCTCCCCTGTTCCCTCCGGCCGCGGTCGGGAGGCTGAGGCAGGAAAAGCCAACACTAGGATCAGCATTGATTCATGGAGAGACCTTGGTCTGGTCAGCTAACATTACTGCCAAGCAGCTGAAATATAGAGTGATATTGTGGTTTTAGCTGACGTGTGTCGCCTCACTGTTTTGAGCGTGGCTCGTTCATGTCTATTTAGAGCGAGCACAAGCGTGAGCAACAGGACTTTGGTTGACTTAACGGCCACAGGTGTCGCTGTTAACAAGCAATTTCTGATTCTTACATAGAGTCCCTTTAAATCATAAAACGACCATGATATGTAATCTGAGATTAAAGGAACAGTGTGCAGCATAGAGTTTTTAATGCTTTGTTATCTAACTATAAAGCAAGGAATCTCTATCCGTGTGTCCTTTGCATATCTTGAGAACCGCTCATCCGATCTACTTCACACTTGGTGTATTGCTCAGGACCCAAAGGAGTGCAGTGTCGAATGTGGTGCAATTTGGCCAGATGGTGGTGCTACAAAAATGAACTTTACATTTTGGCCTGTTTTAACCATAAGTCTCAGAAACAAAATTATTGTTTTTCTGGATCCTCTGCCATTTTGAATTGTGTCCCAATCAGATTTTTTTTTGCTGCTCCTCCTACAAATTGAGGAATCCTCACCAAATTTGGTAGAGAACATCTCTGGATCAAGCCGGAAAAACTTCACTTTTTCAATTGTTGATTTTTCCATACAGTCTTTCTGTAGCTGGCCCTCAAAATTAGCTCAAATGTTCTGGGAAGAATGAAAAATGTCATATCTCCTTTGAGCTATTGGGACTACATTTGGTGGACATGTAAAGATATGATGTCTGAGTGGCCACAACAAATTTGGTGCCATTTGGCCGATAGGTGGCACTTCCCTTCACATATTGCATATCTCGAGAGCCCCTCATCCGATCAACTTCACACTTGGCGGGTACAAGCAGTCATACCGCGGTTTTCGACAACGCTGCAAGCAGAACTTCTGGGGGCCCATTTCGGGCCAGCACACGCTCCGAACAAACGAGCACTGCACTAGTTGTCTAAATGCCGAAATGTATTCTGAGAAGACACTCAATCCATCTAACATGAGAGATTTTTCGAGGTCATACTGCATTTTCGCACAAAATAACTTGTTTTAGCATTTGCATCTAAGATCCCTAATTTCAATAAATACTTGTTTACTTCCCAGTATTGGAGCTCCTCTCTGCAAGCAGGCAGTGCATTGTGGGTTGAAATAGTTTGAGAGCGACGAAAGGAGACAGCACGGCTCTTGTTAGCATGAATTATTAAATGCCAGGCATAGACGTAGCGTATGAGAATACAGGAATTTATGCTCCAGACATCACAGTTTTGCCCAAATTCAATCATCTTTTCCATGAAATCAGGCTGTAAATGAAAACAGTAACTAATGTATCTAGATTTGTACTAAACATCTCAAAGGACATCATCTTCATTTCTCTGTTGCAGAGGTTTCGTGTTACACGGCTGTGGTGTTGTTTCATAGCCGGCGCCTCCATGCAAATCCCCCTCTAACGAGCCAATGAGCTGCAACTTTGTTTATGCATCACAAAGCAGCACATTTCACTGGTGACCTGCATTTACCCTGTACCACTGAGTCTGTAAATGGATGCTTTGTGACGGTGAGAGAGTAAGCTGTCGGCTTGCTTGCTCCCCCCCCGCCAAGGAGACTAGACTCTCACCAGCCTGTAAAAGGCAGAAAAACACGACATGAATTTTTCCGGTGTAGTTGTACAGCGGTTAGGACCTGACATCCACATTACATATACTCATTCAACCTAAAAACGTTCTGAAAAATGGCCCTAGCAAACTTAAAGGTCCCATATCATGCTTATTTTCAGGATTATACTTGTATTTTGTGTTTCTACTAGAATATGTTTACATGCTGTAATGCACAAAAAAAACGTTATTTTCCTCATACTGTCGGCCTGAATATACCTGTATTTACCCTCTGTCTGAAACACTCTGTTTTAGTGCATTTCGACGGAATTGTAACGGAATTGTGTTGCCTGGCAACAGTTTTGGTCCATGTTTACTTCCTGTCAGCTGATGTCATTCACATACACTGCAACCAGGAATAAACTGGGACACATTTACAATGTTTACGTTTAAAATTGTGTAAAGGGTCTAAATATTGTATATTTGTGACATCACAAATGGACAGAAATCCTGACAGCTTGTTTCAAATGCAGAGTTTCTGAATATGGGCTGTGTGTATTTCCCTGTGGATTGAGCGTTGTGATACTTTCACAGTATTTATATAGGACTTAAGCCAGCTTTATAATGAAAAAAACATGAAAATCTCATTTTTTTATAATATGGGACCTTTAAAAAAATATTTTTTTTGCATTTTTTTATATGATACAGATGTGAAACTGTGTCAATTGTTGCACCACATTTGTCTTTAATTTCCTCATGAATGCAGAAATCTAGCCCTGCCGAAGCATGAGTGTGGGTTGAATTAAGGGTCAGCGCCGCTTGGTGAAGCAGTGTGTGTGTGTGTGTGTGTGTGTGTGTGTGTGTGTGTGTGTGTGTGTGTGTGTGTGTGTGTGTGTGTATCATGGCTGCTGGCAGCTTGTGGTTTGAAATGCCCGACCACAGCGCTGAACTCACACTGGCACGTTGCTGTTTTTTTCCTGATCTAGACACACTGACTGTAACTCCAGGGTTAGCACAGTGGATACTCACTCTCACCAAGTTTTATTTTGTGGATATTAGTGCAATTTCAACTCATTCTGTCGATACTGTGGGATGGTGTTGGAGGAATGCAGTAGCATATGCACAGGGAGGAGAAATATAGGCCAGAGGGAATGGGAACAACATTTTGTATGTTACAGCAACTGGGTAGAAAAGCTATAAATTGATGAGTTGTAACTGTTTGGCAAATTACACCTACAAGACAACATCTATGTTTCAAGTTTGTCATGGCTGATGGAAGCAGGGAGGACCCAAATGTAGAGTCAGAGACTGGCAGATCAAACAAAAGTTCCCAAAAGGCAGGAAGTTACAGCTGGCAGATCTCAAACAAAACTCCATGTAGCAACAAACACAAACCGACAAAGAATAAAGCAACAGAGGTGGTGTAAATGGTGACTGACTAATTGGGGGAAGTGAGAACAGGGCTGCGGTGGAATAGTCCTTTTTCTCTTAGGAAGGTTTCTGACGGAGTGAAATGACCCGGAAGTATCTCAGTAGCAGCCATGATGAGAGCTGTTTGAATCCTCTAAATGCTGAGGAAAGAAGCTTCAATGCTTCCTTTATTATCTCCTTTAGCAGAGGATACACTGGAGCATCCTTTATCAAAGGAAAAGAGAGAATAACATCCTGCAATGCTGGACTGTCTCAGCGGCATTTTTGCACAGCCTGCATGTTGGGTCTGATCTACTATGATAGATCCTGGTCTGATCTACTATGGTAGACCCTGGTCTGATCTACTATGGTAGACCCTGGTCTGATCTACTATGGTAGATTCTGGTCTGATCTACTATGGTAGACCCTGGTCTGATCTACTATGGTAGATCCTGGTCTGATCTACTATGGTAGATCCTGGTCTGGTAGATCCTGGTCTGATCTACTATGGTAGACCCTGATCTGATGTACTATGGTAGATCCTGGTCTGGTCTACTATGGTAGACCCTGATCTGATCTATTATGGTAGATCCTGGTCTGATCTACTGTGGTAGACCCTGATCTGATCTACTATGGTAGATTCTGGTCTGATCTACTATGGTAGATCCTGGTCTGATCTACTATGCTAGATCCTGGTCTAATCTACTATGGTAGATCCTGGTCTGATCTACTATGGTAGATCCTGGTCTAATTTACTATCGTAGACCCTGGTCTGATCTACTATGGTAGATCCTGGTCTAATTTACTATCGTAGATCCTGGTCTGATCTACTATGGTAGACCCTGGTCTGATCTACTATGGTAGATCCTGGCCTCTATGGCCCTTGTGCTTAGGGCCTGTTCTTGTGCTGCCATGATTAGTGCTTCTGTGCTGTCTGTCAGTCCAGCGTTTTCCAGCCATTGGTAGGTTTTCTTGATATCAGCCACTTCCTCTATCTGACGGTGGTACATGCCATGTAGGGGCTTGTCCTTCCATGTTGTCTGCTCCTCTTCCTCTTCACTATCATCAGGTTTCTGCTGCCTGAGGTATTCACTTAGCAGCTCATCATTTGGGGCCATCTTCTTGATGTACTCCTGGATTTTCGATGTTTCATCCTGGACAGTGGCTCTGACGCTCGCTAGTTCTCGGCCTCCCTCTTTACGCTTAGTGTATAGCCTTAGGGTGCTGGACTTGCTTTTTTGCTCATGTACTGAGCCATGTGATTACTCATCTTAGCCACTATGATGCCTGACAGGAGCTTCCATGTTGTGCAGAGACAGGTTATTGGCCGGTAGTTGGATGGAATGGTTCCTTTCTGGGGGTCCTTCATGATTAGGACAGTCCCGCCCTGGGTTAACCACTCTGGGTGGGCCCTATCCCTCAGCAGCGGATTCATCTGTGCTGCTAGGCGTTCATGGAGTGCCGTTAGCTTCTTCAGCCAGTATGTGTGGATCATGTAGTGGCGTGGTGCTGTCCAGCTCTTCATCTTTGACGCTCTTTCTTGGATGTCTGTCATTGAGATGGTTACTGGTTCCTGTTCTGGGAGGTTGCTGTGGTCAGTTCTCAGGTCCACTAGCCGTTGGGCACCGGTGTTGTGTGATG
>CAKAOH010025942.1:158733-175352 GCA_916701665.1 Sebastiscus tertius | reverse complement strand
TAAATTGGGAGTTAATACAACTGTTCAGCGGCTTTAAATTGTGAAAAAGTGAGATTTTCATGTCTTTTATATCATAAAGTAGGTTTAAGTACTGTATAAATACTGTGAAAGTATCAAAACACTCAATCCACAGAGCAATACACAAAGCCCGTATTCAGAAACTGTGCTTTTGAAACAAGCTGTCAGGATTTCTGTCCATTTGTGATGTCACAAATCTACAATATTTAGATCATTTCACAGTTTTAAATGTAAGCATTCTAAATGTGTCCCAGTTTATTTCCTGCTGCAGTGTAGTATGTGAATGACATCAGCTGACAGGAAGTAAACATGGACCCAAGCTGTTGCCTAGCAACGTAATTCCGTTGAAATGCACTAAAACGGAGCGTTTCAGGCAGAGAGTAAATACAGGTATATTCAGGCAGACTATATGAGAAACGTAAAGGTTTTTTGAACATTAAAGCATGTAAACATGTTCTAGTAGAAACAAGTATGAACCTGAAAATGAGCATGATATGGGACCTTTAACTGATGTTTGTCATTAAAAAGACATTTGAGAAAACAAGAAATCACCAAACATTACTGCAGAACAACTTCACAGCGGGGAAACACTAATAGTTCACAAGCAAATATAAAGACAAGAAGAAAGCCACAAAACTGAGCTATACTGTGGCCATTTGCATGAGCTTCTTTGTCAGTTTCTTCTTCTAAATGTATAACTATTAAAATATGCGCCAGTATTGTAGCATTTATAATGTTCTCTTAGCAATTTGACATGTCTATTCCAATTTCTGATACTGACTTACTGAAAACGATACCAAATAAAACAGCTCTTTCTGTATGCGTCTATGCAAATTAATTCAAGTGTTTTACATCTATTATAATGCTGTTCTGGTGTGTCTGAGGTGTGAAGTGTGTTTGTGAATGCATAAGTGTGTGTCCATACAGTCGACCGCCTGCCAACATGTTTTATGGGTTTTTTTAATGATCAAAATACTGATTTCCTTGAGGGTGTTGAGCTGCTTATGTAACTTCAGCGTCAACTTGCCACTGGCACTGTGTGCTCCTCAACCAGCTGACTGGACACTTCTTACTCACTGATGCATGATGTGTGTGTGTTGGTGTGCTCATAACAGCAATAACTAGGGGCTGTTAGAGACACATACTGTCGTTTTCAATCCGACATTATATAAGAACAATTTAATGTTTCCATAAAAGTCTCCAATAAAACAGTACATTATCATCTATAGACTGAAAAAGTTTATAATGTATTCAAATCACACAATGCTCAGATAAATCCTTTAATATCAGAGTGAAGAGTCTTCAGTAGCAGTAATCAGCTGACCAACATTAATAAGAAATACATGAGGCCTCTGTTTGAAACTGAAGCAAAGCCGGAGGCAGTTTGGATGCACGAGTCATGAGCTGAACTGCTTTGGCTCAAAACTGTGACCTAAACCAGAAAAAGCCAATTCAGCAATTCCCTGTGTCCCTGTACTATATACTAATTTTATTTGCTCATCTTTCGGAGTGTATATGGTGAATATTTGTGAATTACAATACATACATTCTGCCTTTAAAGGAAGAGTTTGGGGAAATTATTTGCTTTTGCTAGGAGTGGGATGAGAAGATGGATATTACTCTCATGTAGGGGTGTAACAATACATCGATCTGGATCAATATGTCAATTCATCGATCAACAATCCAACATCATTGATTCAAAGTGAAAACATACATATCGTCTTTACGCCTTTATTGTGAAATTCCCATGGCAGGTCTGTGACAACATCTGCACCTCCTCCCTAAAGAGCCTAGTAATAAAATTGTCAAATCACATTTTAGTTGCTTTTTTGTGAGTTTATATAATAAATGTAGCTGATTGTGTTAAATGTGCATATGATTTCGTCTCATATCGATCGCAGGCCCCTGAACTGAATCGAATCAAAATATCATATCGTGGCAGACTTTGTGATATCTGAAAATATTGTATCGTTGTCCAAAGAATTAATATAATATTGTGATGAAACTTATGATTTACACCTCTACTCTGTGTGTATGTCTGTGTGCTAAAAATGAAGCTGGAGCCAGTAGCTGGTTAGCTCATCTTAGCATAACCACTGGAAACGGGGGGGAACAGCTAGCCTGGCTCATTCCAAAGGTAACAAAGTCCGCCTACCAGCATCTCTAAAGCTCACTAACTGTAGGAGCCATATTGTGGTATTTTATCTTGTAAGGTGTAATATGCCTCCAAGGCAGAGGCTGACCTAAGGTAGCTAATGTAGGCCACATGACCACAGGTGCTGCTGATTAGAAGGAGCAAACAGTTTTTGGCTGTGCTTCGGACATCGTGGGTTGTGTGTGTATCAAACTACATTGTGTGCTGTTTATAACTCAATTTAGAGTTTAAAACTTAATAGAAGTGACGGAAACGGATGGACATGATTGGTAAATAAATGCCATGTTATAAAGTATTGGAACTTTGTATATCATTTGTTTGGAGCACATGTTTAAGCAATACTTACCAATCTGCAATCAGTAGCTGCTAAAAGTACAGGACTTTAGTCACTACACTAATTAACACATCTAGTCAGTATAAAAACAACAACTTGATGTTTTACAGGGTGTTAGGTGCCACATTACTTCTTGTTCAGGACCAGAAAGTCTCCGCTGGCTGCCCTGAGTAATAGTCTGGCACATAGCGCACTTGTAAAACCATAAATAGTTTTTTGTCGCTAACAACAAAGAGGGCTCTGGTATCGGATCAGTACTAGATATCAGCTGATCAATATCGGGAGAGAGAAAGTCGGATCGGTGCCTCCCTACTCGTAATACCTGAAACATTCTGTTCAACTCCTCAAACTGGAAATGTCTGGTGTTTATTTAGACATGCTGTCATAAGTTGCTGATTCTTGAGATAAGAGACAAAACATGTCCAACATAGAAAAGTCCTATTTGTGTTGAAAATAAATAAATTCATAATAATAAAATGACTTAAAAAGTTACATGTAAAGAAATTGTGTATACGCATGACATTAAATTCATATTTAAACACAAATATTCCAGCAGAATTTGTTCAAATGCAGGCTCTGTACACAGAAAATGCATGTATTTAGCCTGTCCTTAGCAAGCGGCCACAATGTCAAACTGACAAAATTAGAGTTTAAAACTGCTATTAATGCATAAATGTACATATCAAATGAAAGGAGAGCATCAATGACATATTAAACAAAACATAAAGTGAATTTTAAATGATATTTTCCATAAACTACTGCTTATCAAATGTGTTCCCTCACTCTCCGTCAACTACGTCGGATTTGTTTTAAATCCTGAATAAATCAGGAAATATTAAGGTCAGCTATTACCCTGAGGACCCCTTTTCTACTTCCTGTTCATGGTGGATGCAGCAGTGAGATACATGGGTCTGGTAAGTTTTAAATTTTTGGATATTTTAACATATAAACATCTCCAACTGTCTTATTTTTTTAAAACATAACGTGACCTAACTCAAAACAAATGTAGATAATAAAAAGCATTAATTCAGTCAAAAACAACGAATTGATCAAGATGACACAAGATTGCTCATTTCCATCACAGTAAACCTTTGTGGAAGATTGAAGTGTTATAATCTCATAAAACTGCAGGTTACTCAGTTCTGCAGATCAGTCTTTCTAATCCTTTCCCAACCTGCAGTATGTCACTCAATGCATGGGAGACAATATGAAATACAAGCTGTGTGATTGTCAAAATAGGCCTGAAAAGACATCATAATGTTTGCTCATCCTCCATACACACTGGAGACACTGTACCGACAGGGAGCTGCGTTATTGTTTGTAGTTATAATGCGCCCTTCTACAACAAAGGAAACCCTGCTCTCTCTGATGTGTGTCTGTCCATCTGCTGGTCTACCTGCCTGCCAGTGTTAGTGTGTATGGGGCTGTCCCACTCTCCCACTTGGATGCTTTTTAGAGAAGACAGATGGTACTAACTGCAGGTCTTCCTCTCACATTACTCCGCCTCATCCTCCCCTCAAACTGCCACCACAAGGATCCTCCAAATGAGAGGACAGAATCAGCTTTTCACCAAGAATCCTGCAATTCTCCCAAGCTCAGTTTGATGAGTAACCCCGTGTGGAAAAGAAGGTTGGATTACTGGAAAAGCAAATGCAGTCCATGTCATCTAAGTGCAAGGTCGGGTGAAAACAATGACATCATTTCCAAAATGGATTATTTAGAGATTCTGAACAGAAGAAACAATATCATAATCAATGGCTTGGCCCGGGATAAAGTATATGAATCCTGGGCAGAAACTGAACAACTGGTAAGAGACTTTTTAAAAAACAAATTGAATATCGTTTCCAAATCAGTGGAGATTGAAAGAGCCCACCGTACCGGCGTGTGGAAGCCAAATTCTGACAAAGTGAGGCCAATTGTTGTCAGATTTCTGAGATTCAAGGACAAAGAACTTGTTCTCTTCAAAGCAAGAACCCAGATAAAAAGTACATCAATCTATGTGAATGAGGACTTTTCCGATCCACTACGAAGGAAGCGAGCTGAACTCATCTATACCATCATCAGTTATGTATATCACACTACCACAATACTGTGATGACTGTTTCTCTGTTCACTCAACATCTACCTAATACTGCTGATAGTGTGAAAGCCCCTCCATCCCACCCTCCTCATTCTCCCACAGTGAGGTGGGGAATGAAAACACTCATGTGACTGAACCCAAACACAGTACAGATACAGAGGAGAGGAAGAAAAAAAGAAAGAAAAAGGAGCAAACGGGTCAGACAAGGAGAACCGCAGATATTTTTGCAACAGGAAGAGAGAAGATAGATGGCGACGGAGAAATCAAGATATCTTCAACAAGCACTTAGCTATAAGTGCACTCAGCAGTCAGTGTCCATCTCAAAGCACTTCACTTCTAACAGAAACAACATTCACTTCATTTTATGATGAGAGTAATATCCACCTATCTATCCACCTATCTATCCATCCATTTATCTATCCATCTATCTATCTATCTATCTATCTATCTATCTATCTATCTATCTATCTATCTATCTATCTATCTATCCATCCATCTATCTATCCATCCATCTATCTATCCATCTATCTGTCCATCCATTTATCTATCCATCTATCTATTTATCTACCTATCCATCTATCTATCCATCCATCTATCTATCCATCTATCTATCCATCCATTTATCTATCTATCTATCTATCTATCTCTCTAACTATATGATTTATACATGTACCATGACACAATATAAATGTGATTTTGCCATAGTGTTTCTATAGAGGCAGCTATCCTTTATTGTAATATCTCTGCATGTATTGGGTCATTAGAGGTTATTTTGCAAGTCAATAAGCAGGACAACTTTACGGCAATATTTTATTTCTATATGCTTTTTGCATCAATGTGTTACGGTACATTGATTTGTGAGATATTTAACTCAGTAAATGAACCAAAAATAGACACTCCTGCCTGGTTATTTTACCCATTAACAGTTTCTTAATTGATTTTCAATAATCAATAATCAATAATCAGGGTTGGGGGAGATCATCCCAGACACACTGAGCGTCATTGTCACAGCTGATCCTCAATCAGATTCTTTTATAGAATCTTGTGTTTACAACAAATTAGCTCAAAACCAAAAAATGTATTGAATAAACTTTCAGCCACTGAATCATTCATTCATAAACACACACACGTCTAGTGGGCGCCAGCTGCTGTGGAGTAGTGACTCACTGCTTCTTTGTTATAAACTGTACATATGCAGTGGTGTACAAACAATACACACACACACACACACACACACACAGATGACCTATTCACTCTAGTAGACTTAGTTCATCAGTACAAAAGGACTTTTTGCAAGAAAAACTATTTTGTTTTTCACATTGTTGATTTGGATTTATGGGAACATATAGTCAAGTAATGTCACAACAATTAATTGTAATATTTCTGTTTTAGAATTTCAAATGATAGTGTTGCGTGAATCACACATTTTCCAGGAAACTAAAACAACACCTTAGTGACTACAGTTGTCCGAATAGTTTTTTTTCTCTCACTTTAGTTTTTGGTTATTCTTGGACTTTCTTTAAGGCGAGACAACACGTGCAAAAACATTGTTTTTCATCAATTTGGGCTATTTTGCTTCCATAACACATCTTATTTCAGACTAGTGGAAAGAAAACATCCAAAATACACATTTAGGTGTTTATTTTACTACTTTGTCTATTTGTGTCAGTAGATTTCTAGTAAATTCACCAAACGTTAGCATTAGCTAATACCTCATTTGTATATTTAAACATACAATTTCAGAAAACTTGTGATACAAAACAATATTGTCCTAATATAAGTAGTCAACTGGGGATGTTTCATGGTGATATCTCTTATTGTAGTTACAATTTTTTTACCCTAGTCACCTGTTGTATCTTCAAAACATATGGAATTTTACTATACATATCTTTCAAGAACGTTTTCTCAAAATGAGTTTCTCTTAGACTTTGAGGCAGAAATCTCCACTTCAGTAGCGCTTACATTCACCAAATCTATATTCTGAAGGTTTTTAGAGAGGGGTTTGTTCATATATAATTCATAGCCTGATTTATATAACATTTTATTCCTAAAAACATGGCGAAAATGACTTTTTTTTATGGCCGTTGACAGTAATTTCTGATTTATGGAGTGATAAAAAGAGATATCCCAAAATTAAAAACCTGAAAAACAAGAATTTTGAACCTGGCTTTATCCAATATTCAGATTTCTGTTCTAGAAATGTATGCAAATTAGTGCGTTGCTCTGTTGGTCTCTTCATGTGCATCACATTACTTCCGATTCCCAGAGAGACATTGAGCTTCATCTAATCCTGCTCTAATGCTGCAGCAATAACAGCTCTGACATCAGTGAACCAACACAACCAGGCAGCTCCCCTTCACCAGCAGTGTTTGGCTTTCAGATAGATGAGACTGCTTTTTGGTGATGATGAATTGTACACACACGTGTTGCTGTCAGCCACAGTGGTGGACAGAGCCAATGAAACGGCTGTTTGCTGGACGGTGGACATCCAGATTAGACCAGAGCCAATGGCAGGATAGGTTGCAGGTAAACTGCGGCCCAAACAGAGATTAGTGGTAATCCTCTGGGGCAGTATCAGGACAAATGCTCTCCTCTCGTCTTCTGTCTCTCACTGACTGCTGTCTCACTCTTACTGTGTCCATACACTGTTTTTAGAAAATAGTTTACATCAATCTGTGAAATAAAGTTTATTAAAAAAGCAACTTTAAGAGCTGCAACATATTTTAAGGATCCAGTAGTTTGCTAATAATTTCCTGAGAAGTTTCCTGCAAAGAACTTTATAACTGAAAAAAATAATAATCTGCAACTACCTATTTAAGTCATTTTCCAAAAAATGCCAAACATGACCCACTTCCAACTTCTCAATAGTGAGCTTCTGCCACTTTTATTTGTCTGATATGACAGTGAACTGAATGTCTTTGGGATTGGAGTGTTGGTCAGACTAAACAAGCAATTAAACAATGTCACGTTAAGCTTTATGCAAACTGTGATGGGTGTTTCTCACAATTTTCTTCATTTTATGGACCAAACGATTCATCAATTAATCGAGAGAATAATGGGCAGATTAATCAATGATGAAAATAATCGCTGGTTGCAGCCCTAGTACTAATCATAGTAAAAAGACACATTGTTCAGAAACTGTTTAGAGTACACAGCATCCATCGATCTGGATCAATATATCGATTTAATGATTGACGATCCAATATATCAATGCAAAGTGACAACATTGATACATATCGCCATCTTTAAGGTACGCCCTTATTTTGAAATTCTTAACTGATAAAAAAAAAAACATTTGCACTACTTTATAGTGAACAACAAGAGGTCTATTTTTTTTCTTTTTATTAAAAAGAATAGATTGTTTTTCATTTAAATGTCTGGAAGGGCCCAGTGATGAATTTGTCAAATCACATTTTAGGTTTTTTTTGTGAGTTAATCTAAATTTAACTGATTGTGTTAAATGGGCATATGATATTGTCTCATAACGATCGCAGACGCCTGAATTGAATCAAATACAAATTTAATCATGTCAGACTTTGTCCAAAGAATTAGTATAGTGTCGTATCCTGATGACTCTTGCGATTCACACCCATAGTACACAGTACACACACAGTACACAGTCATTTATTTGTTTACCGACTGATTTATTTATTAATTTTTAAGAAGGAACCAGGAAATGATGTAGTGGTTATAGAGATTATAAGCAGTTGTACATTTTCAGAGGTATTTCCTTGAAAGAACTGATAAAAGAACTGCATTAAAAAACGAACAAAGACCCATTTAATCCAAGATAATGACGATAAATCCATTCATCCATTATCTATAACTGCTTCTCCATTACAGGGGCTGGAGTTGATCCCAGCTGACACTGGGCAAGAGGCGGGGCACAACCTGAGCAGGTTGGCAGTCAATCACAGAGATAAATTATTGTGATAATTGAAAATGATTGGAAATTGTATGCTGGCCAGTGGATGAATTTTACACTGACTCAAAGACTCTTTATTATAATAGCGATTCATTTGAATTAAATAATTTGAGGTGCACCAACTGAACACTGTCTCCCTTTTTCCCTATTATTACTACGTAATTACTCTATGGTCCTTTCCAGGAATCTTGCTAAGAATTAACAGTTAATTATGAGTTTCTAAATGATCAGGAACCTGTAAAATAAAGTATTACCTCAAGATATCAGATCAATTTGACCAGATGCCTTAAAAGAACAAGAAAAACAATGTTTATTTCAACATTTAATTTGCATGCTGGGTAGTTTATCTTACTGCAGCATCATCCTCTGTAAGTCATTATGTCTTCTTCTCTGTGTCTCTATTCCACCCCCTCCTCCTGTTATTAGACTGTAATGGAGCACTGTACTGTACTGTGCTCGTCTTTCACATGAGTGAAGCTGCTGCTACTCGTCATAATGCTTCCGGCCTTCTCCCTGTTATATAATACATGAAAACCAGCTATATATCATTAACTTAATCTGTGTGTGGGGGTTGGAGTAGTGATGGCAGCTTGGAGATAAAAAACTTCTGTGTTGTAGTTTTATGTATATGGTTTGTGGCAGCAGCCTTCACTGATAACAAAGTGCTACAGCTGCACACCAGCAGCTGCAGTATCCTGCTGGGTTTGAGTACATCCCAGGAGAACGTCACACAGTTTGTGACCTTTTTACTAATTTCTCCTTTTGCATGCCACTATCAGCTATTGACCCCACATCCCTCAAAGTAGTTCTTGCAACAAAAAAAAGTGCTCCTCCATGGTCTCTTTAAGGGACTTGGACAACCATGAATGACTTTGTGCTAAACCAAGGTAAACCTCCAATCAGAGGTGCAGCAACAACAAGCTCCTATAGTTGTTTTTCATGACAATAAACTGGGGTACCCTTTGAATCTATGACATGAATATTAAACATAAAAAGCAATTATAAATGTGATCATCTATGGCGTGTGCAGTGTTTGTTTTATTTTAGAGGCAGCTGTGGTGCTGATTTAGTATCAGCTGTTTCTGAAAGAGCTGTCCGTGGTGCTGAAAGTGGGTTCAGGACAAAAAAAAGAGAACATACACTATGCCTTTATAAATATCATCCATACTAAATGTGCTGCATGCTGTGGAAATAGCAAACTCTTAGACTTGTCTGTGTTTTTGTTGTTTACTGTGACAGCCTTTCAAATTGCAGCATTATAGGGGGATTTGCACCTGACTTTTGTTTCTATCATCTACTCATTCTAATCAATAAAATATAATGTTTTAAGTACAGATATGTACAAAGAAAGTTAACTGAAATGCTTCTGACCCATTTTCAGAATCAGGATATTGGAACATATATGGTGAACACTGCTCAAACATGAAGACATTACTGTGCAAAAGCTACTACAAAGATATTCCCTTGCTGTAAATCCCCAAAAGACAACTTAATTCAACTTCAAGATAAATGGAGCATTGAACTTTTTTTGTCTCCTTTTAAGATAAAAATGTCAAACTGTTCATGTAATAATGAATTTAGTCAAATGTCAACATGTGGCCAAGCATCCCCACCTCCACCTGCATGAACAAGTTTCACCCAGCTGGCAATGTGTGTGTTGGACACTGGAGACCAGTAAAGCTCCCTGCTTTGTCTGAGATAATTAGACTCTTGGGAGGCTAAAATACAGACTGGGTGACAGCGGCAGGATGGGAAACGGGGGTTGTGCTCAGTTTCAGATTTGTGAAATGTCTTCTTCACTGCTAAATCGCAGGCACAAGCAGGAGATGCAGGGCTAGCATGCGATGCTTGACCTGTGTGTACAGGTATAGCAGATATGATCCTGGAACAATTATTTGAGTCATTGATAAGTTAATCAACAAAGAATTATTTGCAACAATTTTAATAAGCGATTAATTCTTACTTTAAGTCAGTTATCAAGCAAAAATGCCAGACATACATAACTATTTTCAGCCTCTAAACTGCTTTTGTATCATTGTAAATTGTAAATTTCTGGGAATTTGTGATGGCATTTTTCACTATTTTCTGACATTTTATACACTAAATGATTAATCGATTTATTAAAAAAATAATCAAACGATTAAACAATAATGAAAATAATCGTTAGTTGCAGCACTAAAAAGATATCCTCCACTAGGGCTGTGCAATTAATCGATTTTCAATTTCAATTCTGATTTTGGCCTCCAACGATTATGAAAACAAGATATCATAAAACGATTATTGTGCCGCACACTGTTTCGCAATGACGCTCTCGTTTTATATCGTGTTATGAATCCAGCGCTACAACCAAGCTGTTTATGATTAAATGGTTTACTGGAGCACAAAGTTCTTCATAGATCTACCCTCTTAATTTTACTCTCAAAGTTCACCAGAATGGGAAAATCTGCTATTCATTCAAGAAGAAAAGAAAAGAGAGAAGTCCCCAAATACATCTCAACTTGTCGTTAATTGTCTAAGACAAGAAAGGGCATAAATAGAAACAAAGATTACAATGACCAACATTGTTTCAGAAGGCAGACTTTAAGGTAAACTGCTTGATAATGGAGAGTCTGTAATTTTAGTTTAACCTCGCTGTCTTGACTTTGGAGTTTGAGCACTTTTATATTTTACAGCAACAAAGCACCTTTGAGGTGAATTTAAATTGAATGAGACAGATGAGAAGGGAAGGTTGAACTGAGAGAACTGAGCAAGGAAAACAAAGGAGAAAAACAGTAGACTCTCCGTAAAGACAAATTATGAAGACGATAAATGGGAATAGAGCAACAGCTTGTCTCCCACTAAGAGCTTGGCTGTCCTTGTTACTGAGTCGCACCTGCCAGGCATGCATCAAAATCCAACCCAGCTGAGAGGAAAGGTGTCCTGGAGGAGTAACGGTGTCGACATGTACAGTAAACTCCTTTCAACAAGGTTTACATCAATCCTGTAGTTGCTCATTTTTGTACCTAAATCCCATATCACCTCATGTAGACACATTATAATTGGCATGCTGTCACAGGTGAGAACAGGTGAACACAAACACGCTTTAAAGAGCAAATGTGCTTTGTGAAATAATCAATGTAAATGTCTCTCTGCCATTTATAAGTCTCCTATACTTTGGTATTGATTTCCTGTGCTAACCGTAAGCACTGCAGCGATAGCAAACAGAGTGAATTTCTGAATAACAGATGGAGAGGGATGGAGAAAAGGAGCGCTGTGACATGTAAACACGCAGTACAGAGTGCTGTAAGCGTGTGTTGGTTCAGGCAAGATAAGGCAAACACAATAGGCCTCTAGGGGGGTAGAAGACTGGAGGATGGGAGGACCTGAGCGACGTCACTGCAGCTGGAGAGCGCATTCATTAACACACACAAACGCTGCATAACAGGATGCAGCCTTTACTGACACTCACAGACAAAACATTATTACTGCTAAATGTTCTTGTAATAATATTTCAGTTTTTCCTTTCCTGTCATGATCGTCTAAACCACCAGTCCCTCGAGTGAGCAGCGTGATTGGGCACAGGCTGTTTCCATGACTACGGCTGAGTGAGTGCAGCAAAACGTGGTCCTCCTAATGAGTGCAAAGAGAGTGATTCAACAGTAACTACTCAAAATTGTGGTTTTAACTAACTCCCAAAAAAGAAGCTGGAAAACGTACCCTCATGAAAATGTCTGATTTCTCTACTAGAGGGATACATGTTAAAATAAAATACAAACAATGGATGTGAATGTAAGAACACATAGTTTGTTTTATAAGCACCACTGTGTATTTCCGATATTGGAGGTTATTCAGCTGCTGATATGGATTTAAAGGGGAACTCCACCAATTTAACACATCAAATTGTGTTTACAGGTTTTAGGGAGTACTACTGCATAACTGTATAGAGCTGCAACAATTAATTGATTAGTTGATTTCCAGCTATTTTGATAATCAATTAATCGGTTTGACTTGACTTCTTAAATATGAATATATTTGAGCTGTAGCCAAAATTTGAGGACGTCATCTTGGGCTATGGGAAACACTGATCATCATTTTTCACCATTTTCTGACATTTTATAGATCAAACTACTAATCGATTAATTGAGAAAATAATAGATAGATTAATCGACAATGAAAATAATTGTTAGTTGCAGCCCTATAATTGTATGAAGCCTAAAAGGAGCTGCCTAATATCTGATAAATTTTCTTAAGTGATGTCACTCGAGGCATTGGTTGGAGCTGAAGACTACAAGTTTGAAAATTAAAAAAAAAATCTGAAGGTGCGGAGTTAGAAAGAAGTGAGCTTTCCAGACCTCTGCAGCTTCAGGCCATATTAGCCGCTACTAGCATAACACACCCAGATCTCTGGCAGAACAGTCTGTAGTTCAAGTTGCATTGTGGGTAATGTAGGCGCCAGGTTTTAAAGAAGAAGAAGAAGAATGCATGGAATAAAGAGACAAATCTCTGGTTCTGCTGCCTATATTTCAACACGTTCTCATCCCAACTGACGCTTTGTCAGACCCCTCGCCGTCACTTTTCGGTCCCAGTAAACACGTGCTTAATGTCATAAATTAAACAAAAACACTTGCTTAGGACTAGGCAACAAAACCACTTAGTTACTTTTAGGAAAAAACAACATGTTTGGGCTTATAAATACTATGTTTGTACAGTGAAAATGACACTGAACTTTGTGAACATGTGACATGAACGTACAGCTGATTTTAACGTGACGCACAGAACACAAACAGCGGTCTCATGGATGAAAGCCTTGTGTTTGTTGGACCCATCCACCACAACTCCCGCCCGCTCTATGTGTGTCTTTTGCTCTTTAAACTAAGTCACCACAGCACTTTCCCTGAGCGTTTAATATTGACGTGGATTGGTTTACATTGTAGTGAATGGAAAGCATCTCATACTGACGCTGAAGGGTACCTTGTGGGTCGGTATCTAACGCTGATGGCCGTGATAAAGCGTCGATATATTTGACGCCCTGGGAATGAGAAGAGGCTGTATATTTTTATCTTCTTTTTTTTAATGTCCAATGTGGAATACTCCTTTAAATCTCCTCAATAGCACTTAGGCTATCATCACTTTATTAACAAAACTGATATGTCTTCCACATGTAGCATCGTGTGTAAATTACCCTGACATGTAAACACTGGGTATACCTCACCTCAGATGGATCCCTCTCTGTCCAGTGTAGTGTACATTTACATGGTGTAATACCTCTAGGCCTTGTTCAGTGTGGGGCTGAGCTGGCTTGGAGCCACAGTATGCATAAAACCTGACCTTGCTTAATCAGGAAATACTGCTGAATCACACACACTCTGTGCATCCAAGGCTTTAAAAGTCTATGAAACCACAAAAAAAATCTTCAGATCAAGTGAAATGCAAGCTGGCAAACAGTTAGCAAGTGACACCCATGTTGTTGCCTGCATGCAGTAAGCTTCACTTACAGCATAAGCACTGCCAGACAGATGGATGAGCTGAGCTGGAAGGGCTCAAAGCTCAGGTGGACTCTCTCTCTCTCTCTCTCTCTCTCTCTCTCTCTCTCTCTCTCTCTCTCTCTCTCTCTCTCTTTCTCTCCCTCTGCAAGGTCACACTGCAGCATAACAGATCAGATTTGTTCCCCTGGCTTTGTTTTGTATCATCAGTAGCAGCAGCAGCTCTGACAGGAAGAAAACTGCATGTTTGCAAGACTGAAACACACACACACACACACACACACACACACACACACACACAGCAAGCATCATTTTGCACCCTTGCCTGGTCAGGATTAACTAGCCTGGGGACAACAAAATGGTGCCACAGAAGCAACACATCCACCACCAAGCTGCCTGTACTGTAACTGTATCTGCTATACAGGAAGTCAGCTAGAAACTGACCTTAACCTCTGTGACAGACGTCATAGGATTTATATGAAAACTTTGTGTCATTTTGGACCAAAATAATGAAGTTTGGAAACTCACTTTATAGCACTCTATATCTAGAGATGTGTCATATTAAATGGCATGCCATTTCACAGCAATGCATCAGTTCCCTGGGGATTTATAGGCCTAACAAAAATAATCTCCTCTCCTTGGTGTTGGTGGAAGAAGAGAGAGAGGGATAAGAGTGGTGAAAGGTGCAACGGTTTGCAGCCTGAGAAGAGGGGGTGGGGATGTGTGTGAAGTGTAAAATGAGCTGGTGTGATGCACCAATATAATGCATCGCAGCTTGGGAGAAAAAAAAAGAAAGAAAAGCTACTTACTTCCCCACGAAGTTCTCCAGCACCGAGCTCTTGCCTGCGCTCTGGCCGCCCACCACAGCGATCTGCGGCAGGTCCATGTTGGCGTTCTGGCCGATGGCGGAGAAAGCATCCTGCATGCGGTTCACCAGAGGAATCAGATCCTCCATCCCTCGGTTACCCATCTTTGCGATGCAATGGGCAGTCTGTCTTCCTTGTCAGAGCAGAGCAGAGCAGAGCAGGGAGGGATTTCTCTCTTCTTTTTCTCTCCTCGCCACCCTCGCGTTTAGTTCAGAGGGCGTTTTTTGGACACACACCGATTCACTGGTCGGTTTGCCCCCTCATTGACTGCAGCTCCTCGGTGTGTCAGATCACCTCTCAGCTGTAAGGACTCTCTCCTCCACCGAGCAGGCACTGTACACTCCTCTCCACCAAGCAGGCGCAGCAGGAGGGGGGAGGATGAGGATGAGGATGATCTCTTGTATTTTCTCTGGAGAGATCCCTGCAGCTCTCCATCCTCACCGCTCGGTGGGGACACTCTCACTGGAGTTAGTTGCTTGTCAAATTGTGCTGTTTACAGTAGGCTATAGACCTGCAGAATGTTTTTATTTTACTGGGACTCTAAAGTCAAATCTTGTTTGAGTGCAGTTAGAAAGGTGGATTATGGGAAGTTCAGCATCCATCCAGTTTTTTATATTATTGCCCCCAAACAGATGTGCAGATCTGTCCATGGTGCTGAATCTGTTAGCACCGTGGACAGAGGCCAGGGGGCACCACACAACTTTTGGTATGTTTGTTTTTATAATGCAGTATATATTTTAATATATCTATTTATCCATCCATCCATCCATCTATCTATCTAGCTTATAGTTAGACTTAATATATATTTTCTACTGTGTCTTTGGTATACTAATGTAATGTTTTGTTTTTAATTCCTAATTATTTATATACCTTTTTCTCAGGGAATGTGGAATATTTTACATGCTTTTCTACTGTGTCTTGGTGTACTACTGTAATGTATTGTTGGTTATGTATTGTTTTAAGCTGTGTGCAGCACTATCGCCCATGCAAAATTCCCCCTTGGGTCAATTAAGGTTATCTTATCTATCTTTCTATCTATCTATCTATCTATCTATCTATCTATCTATCTATCTATCTTGGTTCCTTGGGTCTGTGGTTAACAGTAACAGGAAGAATGCTCTTGTTCTTTAATGCCTGTGTATTAATATAATATAATATTTTTCTCAGGGAATGTGCAATATTTGACATGTTTTTCTACTGCATCTTAGGTGTACCACTTTAATGTCTTGTTTTTAATGCCTATTTATTTATATATAGAGGTCTCTCAGGGAATATGCAATATCTGATATGTTTTTCTACTGTGTTTTGGTGTATCACTGTAATGTCTTGTTTTTAATGCCTATTTATTTATATATATTTTTCTCAAGGAATGTGCAAAATTGGATATGCTTTTCTGTGTCTTTGGTATACCAATGTAATGTTTTGTTTTTAATTCGTAATTATTTATATATAGTTCTCTCAGGGAATATGCAATATCTGAAATGTTTTTCTACTGTGTCTTGGTGTACCACTGTAATGTCTTGTTGGCTATGTATTGTTTTAAGCTGTGTGCAGCACTACTGCCCATGCAAAATTCCCCTTGGGTCAATAAAGGTTATCTTATCTCTTATCTATCTATCTATCTATCTATCTATCTATCTATCTATCTATCTATCTATCTGTCTTTACTAATATAAAAAAAATGCAGTTATGGTGCATGTACTATAATATGAATATCAAAGAAATACACTTATACTATATATAAAAGTATATAGTGTTTATTTATGTACATCATATACA
>CAKAOH010025942.1:123133-158713 GCA_916701665.1 Sebastiscus tertius | reverse complement strand
TATATATATATATATATATACATATATAGACACACACACACAATATCACACTTAATATCTATTGGAGGTAAGTAAAACAATGGTGTTCCACTTCTAATAATTATTTATTAGCTAGTGTTACAAATGTAAAATGTAGAACCTTAAAAATACATACTTTAATTAAATTTACAAGGGCAGTGGGATGTGAGAAATTATTGTTATTTTTAAATTTGAAAAAAAAAATAATACATCATAAATTAATTATAAATATTTAATTCATTTAATTATAAATACTTAATTAATTTAATTACAAATACTTAATTAATTAAATTATAAATACTACATTTAATTATAAATACTTCATTAATTGAATTATAAATACTACATTTAATTATAAATACTACATTAATTTAATTATAAATACTACATTAATTTAATTATAGTTCATTAATTTAATTATAAATACTACATTTAATTATAACTACTTCATTCATTTAATTATAAATACTACATTTAATTAATTATAAATACTTCATTAATCTAATTATAAATACTACATTAATTTAATTATAAATACTAAATTTAATTACAAATACTGCATTAATTTAATTATAAATACTACATTAAATTAATTATAAATACTTCATTCATTGAATTATAAATACTTCATTAATTTTATTATAAATACTACATTTAATTATAAATACTTCATTTATTTAATTATAAATACTTCATTAATTTTATTATAAATACTACATCATCTAAAGCTACATTTATTATGCAGGTATCAAGTATTGATTCAGTTCCCCAGACAACCAGCAGGAGGTGACAGGCTTCAGTAACTCCACCACACTGAGGACGCTGGTTTGGGTTTCTGCTTTATGCGAGTTGCACCGGGACTGAGAGCCAGCATTCAACCCTCTTCTGTGATATTAGCTGGATAATCAACAATAATCGCTACCGTCTTCTTTGAGGAGTAACCCTGAACAACCGTTGTTAAGGTAACATGTAGATAGAACTCGAGGAGGCGCAGCTGCTGGCTTATCTATGTTAGCTAGCTAGCTAGCTCGATGCCAAGCTACATTGTTGTGTTCAGTCACTGAGCGGTGGCTAACATGTTAGCATCGTATAGCAGGTGTAAACTAGCTGGTTAATTTATCTTTACTTTGTGTTAATGTTGGAACAACATGCTGCTTTCTTCTAAGATACAATGTTAACATGCTATTCTATTCGTAAAGTCGGTTAACTGAGTAAAGAAATGAAAAGTAAACCACAAAGTGAATTGTTGTTAGCCTACCAACCAGAGCCTATAGAAAGGAGGCTGCATCACGCGTCATCAACTCGTCATATCTCCGGGGGATATTGCACATGCGCAGTAGAATCTGGTCGGCACTCGTCGAAATTGAGCCAATCGTAACGCATTCTGAGTTACACTGCGCATGCGTCTTACCCCACACAACAAGACCCGTGGCCATACCTCCTTCTATAGGCCTTGTTACGTGCTAGCACTAGCTAGCTAGTTGTCATCGCGACATATGAGAGCGACCTGTTGTCTGAGGAGCTGCGCACTGTTATTCACTGTGTCTCTACAGTAATCATTGTAATCACATACTCATACAAGCTCTGTTTCTTTCCATCCAGAGATATTATATCTGAAGGAGCGTCTAAACATCTCACAGCTGCTGGTCTTCACGGTGTAACGGAGGAGATTAAAGCCCGTAATGTTCAATCCACACATCCATCAGCAGCAGCAACAGCAGCAGCAACAGCAGCAACAGTTTCACCAGCACCTGCGGCAGCTACAGCAACTTTTCCAGCAGCAGCCTCCTCCTCCTCCACCGCAGCCGCCTCCTGGCCATCATGTCCCCCATCACCACCACCAGGCACAGCGGTAAGCACCACAACTCGAGACCGGGGATTAAGGCAGGGCCCTCTGGATGAGATATTGTTTATTTGTTTTGCACATTTTAAGACTATACAACATAACAAAAGAAATAAATGAATAATATACAGTGCAGGAAGAGGCAAAAAAAAAAAAAAAACACCGGGCTTATCTGAAGCCTCCACCTAGAGACAAGATTAATATAAAGAAATAATATGACTACATAATAGTGATAAGAAACAATTAGGACAAGATATATATATAATAACAACAATAACAATACAGTAAATATATCAAATAAGATAAATGTGTGTGTGTGTCATTCATTCATGGTTTATTTAATAGGGACCAATACAATGTACATAGACAACTTAAAAAAAAGCTATCTGATTTCAGTATCATAGTTCTTATAGCAGATGCTAATTTGCAACACCTGTCCCTAAAAGGGCTTTTTGTGAAAATAAGAGATTAAAACAAGAATGTGTACAGGAAAAATAAATACATACAATAAAGCACACATTTAAAAACATTACATGAAAAACTAGACATGAGTACAGGTTTGTTGCTGAATTAAACAGGATTTGGTTGCTCTCTTAAAGGTGGTAAAGTTTGCAGCAGATTTTAAGTGATCAGATAGCAAGTTCCAAGACTTCGCTCCTTTCACAGAAAAAGCTGTCTGAGCAAAAGATGTTCTGCAGAATTGAACTTTACAATTGCCACTTGATCCTCTGTGTGTGTGTGTGTGTGTGTGTGTGTGTGTGTGTGTGTGTGTGTGTGTTTTGCATGGAAATGTATGGTCAGTGTTTTGGAGGAGGATATTGATTTAAATATCTATAATGACTTCTGGGCAATCGTAACCAAACAACATTGTGAGTGGGAAAAAAATAAAAAACATAAAAACAGATACATGGACAACATTGGGAAAAGCAATTACAAGAGAGCAATTAAATGACCCTTTAAGCGACTTTTGAAATGTGACAGATGAACAGTTTATTGATGGATGTGAAAAGCTACTCCATAATTTGGTCCCCCTAAATCTTATCGAAGATATAGATATGTGTGGCGGGCGGTAGCTGAGCTGGAAGCACCGGCCACAACACATGCCAGATTGTACGATTATGGGATGGTTGAAATGTGTTTAGGTGTGCAGTATTTCAATTTAAATCGAATATTTGTTCAGCTTGCCTATGAATTAGTCCATTGGTGTAGGGGGCATTCAGCCCAGGCTGTGATATGTTATGATTTTTCTACCTGTCCCAATCTAGTAGCACTTTATAGAAAGTTTGTTTGTTATTGTGACCAAAGAGACCAAATTATCTTTCTGGATCAGATTATTATTAGGTTGTCAAACAGTGTTATGTGTAATTTAAAAGTTGGACTATTGCCATGCTCTGTTATCTGGCCTGCCCAAAGGTAGTGTTGATAACCCCAGACTATATAAAACACTATATTAGATCACCTCTGTTCTGATCTTCACTAGGTCTGAATAATCAAAATTGTATCGAAATCGCAATATGGCCTACTGCAATTTTCAAATCAAATTGCAATATTTGTTAAAGGTGAAATGTGTGTCAAAAAAATATTTTTAAGTAAATGTTGTACTGCTGCAGAGATGTCCTGGCCTACACATCATATTCTACAGGCTGAAGAAAGTATCTTTGTTTGGAACAGATTCCCACAAAATCACACGATAAACATTTTAATATGTTTTTTCAATTAAAATGAGATTAATGTAAAAATGATCATTCCCTGTAATAACGCAAATGATATCGCAATTGCAATATCAGTCAAAATAATTGCAATTGGATATTTTTTCAAAATCGTGCAGCCCTAATCATCACTTCACTAGTAAAGCGATGAAGTGTCATGTGTCATGTCACCTATCATTAAAGATGGAGCTTTTGTTTCTCCATCTTTAATCCTCATAAAAACTCAGGTCAGGTCACACCGGTCTCTTGTTTATTCTGAGGATGAGTTAAAGCAGCCGCCAGTAAAGTTTTGCACCAACACTCCATACTGCACCTATTTTCTTTCTTTCTTTCTTTGTCATTGCCTTATTCTAACTCGTATTGATTCAATTTAGCATGTTATTGTATTGGGTTATACTTTTGAGAGTTAATGACCTGTGTTTCCAAGCACTTGTTTTATGACGTTCACTGAGTAATGCCATGTCATTATGTGCTATAAAAAATGTAAACTTAAAACAGACTCTGAACCAAAGCTGATATGGAAGGGAGGTGACTTCTGATCAAGGCGAATCCATATCAGAGTTGTGACACATAATCATCATAATCATGAAAAATAACATGGACAGCTTGTGTTAGTATCGGGAGAGAACATGTGTGCATGTCAAGTCATTTTGTTTTCCACTCACAATTTTGTGTGGTCAAAACAAATGTCCAGGTGTATAAGAGGGATCATTTGGCCGAAACACTTTGGTCTTTATCTACAGATTTCAGTGAGGTTATGTTTCATGAAATGATGCTGCAGCATGTTTATTTCCTCTTGTTTATTTGTCGCGCAGAGCCATTCCTAACCAGGCAGCTCCTCCTCCCAGGATGGTAAACCTGTGCCAGGCGACCCAGACTACCATCATCGCCCCCAATCCCATGCTGCAGGGGGCCTTACTGATGCAGCAGATGCAGGGTACAGTTTAGATCTGAAAATCATAAAAAAGAGAGTTTTTTATTTGAAATTTTCATACATAATGTGTTTAAAAGTGTGAAATAACTAACTTTGTTTGCTTATTTTTTCCCCTACTCTTGTGTCTCTTTTCATGCTTTACTTTCATCCAGGTAACATGCGGGGCTATGGGATGGGTGGACAGCAGTTCCGTCAGTTTTTCGGGTCCAGGTCGTCTCTGCTCGGGCCGGTTCCCATGGGCATGGCCATCAAGTCCCCCATGATGGGATACCCAGCTGCTCGACCGTACCACCAACATGCTCGCTACTACAACAACACCTCTACCACCACCACAGCCGCTTCATCCTCCTCCTCCTCCTCCTCCTCTTCCACCACGATCGCAGTAATTACAACAGCACTATTATAATGATTATAGTCATTGTGCAGCGCACTGTGCTGTTTCAGTCCAGCTAATACACTACACTAGGGTTGCACGATGGACAAATGCAACAAGGTTTGACGATAGACTCAATCAGAAGCAGTGGAAATATAAAAAAACATTAAGTTAAGTAAGTGTAGCAAGCATCAAATCATTAGTTTACAATTACAGCAAATGCTTTCATTGTAATGAAGGGATACATTATATGATCCACATGCAACAATGTGGTTCATTTATGTATTTTTAATAGATTTTGGACAACAATGGAGTTGTGGCATGGAGGCGTAAGCTACATCAGGCTTTGGCCACACACAATTATTGATGGTAGAGCTGAAATGATTAATCGATGAGTTGATGGGCAGAGAATTAATCTGCTTTCATTTTGATAATCAGACTAATTTTAAGTAGTTTTTTAAGCATAAATGCCAAAAAAATGAATATGTTCCAGCAAGGGCTGCAACTAACAATTATTTTCATTGTCAATTAATCTGTTGATTATTTTCTCAATCAAATCTTTTTTGTCTAAAATGTTGATCAGTATTTCCCAAAGCCCAAGATGACATCCTCAGATGTCTTGTTTTGTCCACAACTCAGAGATATTCAGTTTACTCTCCTAGAGGAGTAAAGAAAATAATCACATTTAAGAAGCTGGAGTCAGAGAATCTTTACTTTTTTTTCTTAAAAAAATACTCAAACCGATAAATCGATTATCAAAATAGTTGGCGATTAATCATTGCAGCTCTTGTTTCAGCTAAAATTCCAGCTTAAATTGTCTGACATTCTATTGGCCAAACAATTCATCAAGACAATAATAGGCAAATTGTTTGTAAATGAAAATAATCATTAGTTGCAGCCTTAATTGATGGATAAATTCATTGTTGTTTTTTGTCTCTTTGTGACAGTTGTTGATAGTAAAATGAGTCAGAACTCAGCCTTAAACAGGTTGATTAAGATATCAAAGGATTGTAGATGTTCTGATTAAATCAAACATTATTTAAGTTACAAATACAATAATCAGTTCTGTGACAGTTAACCGTCTCATATCCAGACATACTTTTAGGTGCACAGTCAAAATCAGTTATATCCCTCTCTCAAATTCATTTTCTGTGATTTGGTAATGTCTTTTAGCTGCAACTTTATTTCAGACGTGGATGTATGTTTGTAATCCTGTCATCTGTCTCTTTGTGTAGGACACTGCAGCTCGCCAGCCAGACAGGAAGAGAGACAGCGAGCAGATGGCAGCGGGAAGCGCAGCCGACCAGCCGGCAGCTAGCAGCACCATTGAAGCCGCTGACAAGACTGACGCAGGTAGAGCTGCAATCCAGCCGGCACTGAAACATGCTGATGGTTTAATGTCATGTGTGACTTTCAAGACTTCTTGGAGAAGATGAGTGGTGGACATTTTTTAGTAGATAATGTTATTCGTCTTTGTTTTTTTTATCTTTTCTACCCACAGATGGTGCCGTGGGAGGAGTGGATGAACCCACACAGCCCACTGAGGAACAACTTGAAGAACCTGTAGTCAAGAAGCAGAGGACAGATGGGTAGGGAAAACATTTTTTATTGCTGTGAATGTAGTTGTACTAGAAAATCTTAACATCCCCAGTATACTGTGTTATCCATGGAAGTCTCAATTTGGTTCTTTTTTTCCTTCTTTGACTCTTGTTATTTTTTCCCCTCAGGTCAGAGGAGCCCAAAGAACAGTGTGTTGTTGAGACCGTCACCATCTCAGATACAGATGCGGAAGTTCTGTTATCAGAGTGTGTCAGCATCCCAGAGGACAATCAGCCTGAAGGTAAAACCCACAGAAACCTACAGTAGATGGTTTTAAATACTTCACTTTTTCATAAAGCAGTACGGATGTCACGATGATAGTCGATACCAAAGTAAAAAAAAAAAAAAAAAACACTAAATCCTATTTACTTCAAGGTCATAATTCAATCTCTATGGAGTGGGGCAGGAATGAGTCCTAAAACCCAGAAATGAGTTAGCACTTTAGCACTTCAGGTTCCCTCGTCTCAAAGTCAATGGGCTTATTGAATGGGTTTTTAGTTAGATGCCTGAAATAAGGTCTGTGGTTAACACAAGCTTAAAAGATTATAACGTTTTGTTCTACAATATAAAATACATCAGTAAATGCCCCACTTGTGAATTTTGAAGCCTTTACGTGTCTTCAGAAAGGCAGTTGCTAACAAGTGGCTAAATGAGACTGCTAAACATCATCACGCCAAACTCCGCCTTTAGCTTAGTGGCGGTGACGGGAAGTCATGCGACCGTGGTGTAGGTCGTTTACGTTTTAAAAATCATAAAAGTGGTCTTCAGTTGTGGAGATTATCTTCCGGAACAAAATGTGTAAGTATCATAAACGTTTCTTTGCCGCAGAGCTGATTTTCTGCAATGATTCAAAACCCAATGGAAAAATCTCATTGGCCTTTTGTCGAGGGAACCAGGGTGATCCTGGTTGGCCTACAACAATATGTCATCCCTGTAACACTCTATTATAGCACCGAAGTATCGGTTCTCGTGACATCCCTAAGCAGTAATTTAATCTAAATGTAGTGTAGTTTAGGTCAGTTGAGATGAAAACCTCCGGTACTACATGTTTGTTTTGGCCTCATATCTTTTCCCAGACTGCATCCTTCTGGAGGAAGGAGGCTCCACAGCAGGATCCGATGTTGCTGAGATGCTGGAGGAGAGCAGAGCTGCTGAGGTGAGAGAAGCCTTTATTTGGGATGGTCAGGTCATAGACAAAATAATATTAACACTAAATGATAGATGATGTAGAAGTAAGTAACTGTTGCAAACACAACAACAAAGGTGGCTCATGTTAGGCTCAATGCTGATTACCAGTATTTGTCAACCTCCTGTGTACAGTATATCTCTGTCATATCTCAGTTAAATCAATGCATGACTCTGGGCTTACTGTAGTTCTGGTTTGCGACCTCTCTGTAGGAGCACAGCTGTTTGTCAGCCCCGTCCCCATCTGGCAGGCTGAGTGAAGATGACCAGCAGGATGATTTACTCTTAGAGGAGACGCCACAAGGCAAAGACGCCCCTTTAGCTTCACCAGACAACCAGGAGGAAGAAGATGAGGGTGTAGCGGAGGGCGCCAACAAGTTCTACTGCTATCTCTGCAGCATTACCTGCCACAACCAGCAAGTAGGTTGAATGTGCACACACATCAACATACATAGGCCAGTTACTTGTGTTGGGAACGTTCAAAAGGCTGAAAAAGTCACTGTAAATTTTATAATGATTTTTATTCTCTTCTTTCTTTAATTTTCTCTCCTATATGTGTGTGTGTGTGTGTGTGTGTGTGTTTGTTTGTTTTTTGCAGAACTTCAGGAGTCATATGAACAGTGTTTCCCACCAGCAGAGGATGATGGAGATCCAACACATGAGCAACGCTTGCCTGGTCACCCTGCTGCCACGAGTGCAGGAGTCTCTACAGGAAGCAAACAAAGACGGGTCAGTTTACAACACACAAATATGCTTTTGACTTGTGTTTTTTTTTTTTTTTTATTTGTTATTTTTTAAACTATTAGCAAGTTTGAAATGTGAGAGATAATTACAAACTGTTTTATTTTCACCTTAACCCTTTAATGTCCTCACTAAGAAAAAGCAATGGAAAAATTCTCTTTGCATTTTTAAGTCCTTCAGGCAATAATAACATCAATCAATGTTTTTCTTTTTAACAGACCCCACAGTTGTTTTTAATATATGCCTCTACCAAACGGTCGGTCGCTTCATGGTAAAAGAAAAATGCAAACCATGTACTATTATTATGCTTATAATAGGTTAATATACCAACATATGTCAATTTGTTACCATGGAATTAGTAAGTGTTATGTTACAGCAGCAGAAGGACCTGCAGTGTCTCTCTTTCACACACCGCGGGTGAAGGAGTCTGTCATTGAAAGAGCTATTTAACAACGTACTGGGGGAAGCAGAGCCTTTTGTATTCCATCTTCAGAACATTGTAGTTTCACCACAGCAGACTCACGTCACTAACATCCGCCGCCGTTGCATCATAATTACGGAGCTTATAGTGTAAATGCAGTCGTATTCTCTGAACACCGCGGTTGTCTTTTCCTAAGTCCTTCTGAATTCTCCTTCACATCTTTCCTTGGCCTCATGAAGTTTTCCATCGAGGTCAAGGAAAAGTGATTAGGAAAATGTTTTGACAGCCGTCGTGTCTGGAGTTATTTTTTTTTTGTGTTAACTTCCTGCAAGGAGGCAGACTGAAAAAGCATGCTATTTAAAGACACGGCGACATCTAGTGGATTTGTTTTAGCATAACATACCTAAACCGAGTGGTAGAAACGGATCAATCAGGTTGAGTTAAGTTCAACACATTTTTCAATAAGATATAGTGACCCAAAATGAGCTTTACCAAACAGTCAAGCAGAACATTAAAGGGTTAAACGGGTTGAATTATTTTTTTCCCAGACAGTCATTTTGAGGAGGTAGTTTTAAAAAGAGAAAATTATCCTTATAATTATAATTATTGTTATTATTATAACTAATGTTCTTCATTGTTTTCTGCAGAGAGAAGAAAACCGACTTGAAGCACTGGTGTGCCACCTGTCACACCCACTTCACCAGTAGCATCACGGACCACCGTCGCACTGAGGAGCACAAAGTAAGCTGCTCACTTTATAAATAAGTTTTAAAGATTCTGAAAAAGCTTGAAATGGCTTTTCTGGTTGCTTTTAAATGAGAATAATCTGTATTGATCTAGTGCCCCTTCATCTCTCTTCAGCTTGCCAGCAGAACAGCCATCTCTTCCTGCACTGTCTGCAAGAAACACTTCAGGACCTCCCAGATTTTTGTGGAGCACTTGCAGTCCCAGGAGCACAGACAGAAAATGGAGAAGGTATCTGTGTGATTTAAAACCATTAAACAACAAGGACGTATTTTCCCATAATTGAATAGATGAAATAAAATATTCATGCTGTTCACTAGCTCCAGGAACAGGAGGGCTGTGAGGCTTTAGGCAAGCTGACTGCCGTGGACACAGACGGCTTCTCGTTGGAAGAGGTGGAGGGCAGTGAGGTGGAGGAGGGAGAGGAGAGACAGATGAGTGAACAGGTGATTTACATATCATTTGTTTTTGTCCCTCCAATAAGACAGTATTTGCATTTAAAAAGCCGGTAAGCTTTACATCCCAAGGTTTAACTAAACTCAACATCACTGTGACATAAGATCTGAAATAACAGAAATAATAGTACCTCACAGTTGGTGCATTTGTTATACTATAGTTGTTTACTGTGTCTCTGTTGACCTGCTACAGGATGACTGGTCCTCCCTTAAAGAAGTGACTCTAAAGGACATGGCCAGTGATGAGCAGTATGACTCAGACACAGTCTACGGTGAGTTACGACTAACTCCTGATTGATGAATAAGGGGCTGTTCACATGTTGTATCTAAAAACGCGTGGCAATGCCAGCCGTGCCACTTTTATCCTTTTATCCAAGGTTCTCGAGAGGTTGCGCTCCTGTTGCGCCTGCCGTTACTAAGCAACCAAAACCTGCACGCTGCGATGACGATGCTGAGGGAGTTGTGGTAATTTAGCAGGAAAAGCATCATTGACTAAACAAAAAAAAAAAAAGATACATTTATTTCCAAGACTGTAAATGGTTAAATTTGTTTTTGTCAATTTGGCTTTCAACCGGATGTTGTGACATTGTTGGACGGAAAGGGTGAAGCAAGTAAAATAGTCTGTGGGGCAGATGGTAAAGCTCTGGGTTGCCCTGCACTAAAATGATGAACTCATTCTCGATATATTTACCGTAGTCTGATATTTATGGAAGAAAGAAGATATCTACTGGTGATTGGTTGTTCCATGTCACATGACATGTGGCGCTGCTTTCCAAAAGTTGATCCATTTTTATCTCGGAGCGCAGCCGTCGCACCCTGAGAAACGGACGCATGGGAACACTTTGCGTTGCTCTCGCTTTTGAGCGCGCCTTCCTTGCATCTACATTGAAACATGGCATTTTAACAGCCTCTAATTCATTTTGTCGTCTTCCTGCATGTTCTTGTTGTTTGGATTTACTGATAACATTTGAGTGATGTTTATTCTTGGATTTCTTCTGCTGCAGGGTCCAGTTTTTTTGTTCCAGTAGCAGGTTTTATCTGCAGACTCTGCAACAAGTTTTACCACTTTGAATCTTCTGCCCTACACACCCACTGCAAATCCATGAAGCACTTCGAGAACCTCAAGGTTGGTATTTGATGACTTCACTCACCTTGTTTTTAGAGCTGTCCTCGACCAAAGAAATTCTTAGTCGACTGACATTCGTATGATTTTGTGGACTAATCGATGATTTGAATCATTGCTTTAATCGACAGATCTGTGAAACTGAGTTTCTCCACAAAGAATCCCACAAAAGCACCACTTTAAATCTTGTGATGGGCGCAGAAATTTCTTGGAAATAAGTCATTCAAGCATTGACTAAAGACATCTCAGTCGACTAAGACCAAATGATCGATTAGTAGACTAATGGACTAAGAGGGAACAGCCCTACTTGTTTCCACTACTAAAGAGAGTATAACTGATTATCTGTGGCCACTTTCTGACAAGTTTATTCGCTCCAAACCAGTTGATGGAAACACACTTTTGCATTTAATTTTTTGCAACATTTCAAAGTTCGTTTAACATTCGCTTGACAATTGAATGGAAACACGGCTTATGTGTGTTATCCTTGAGGAATGTCCATATAATATTATATTGTATTTGCAGTAATAGCCCTGTGATAGTCTGGCGACCTATCCGGGTGTACCCCGCCTTCGCCCAATGTCAGCTGGGATCAGCTCCAGCCCCCCCACGACCCTGAACAGTATAAGCGGTTACAGATGGATGGATATTTGCAGTAATGCAGTATTTTTTATGCTTTCTCTTCTCAGAAGTACAGAGAGTTAGTGAGTCAAAAGAAAGAAGCTGCTGAATCTTCCAGAGAATCTCTCCTAGCTGCAGACAGCCTCAGGCCTGTAACAGAATCCACCACAGACTGTTTGGATGAACATTCCCTCTCTGATGACACGGGTTTAGTGACGAACCCAGACTTCGAGCAACCCGTCGACACACTCACCGGAGTGAACACGCAGACAGAAAACCAGCAACAGGAGGAACAAGCAGAACCTGACCCAACCTCACAGGACTTAGTCAGCACCTCAGCGACCAGCAACACAGACCACGTCAAGGAGGATGAGACCACATCCCTGGCCTCTGTAGTTCCGGAGACCCCAGCTGAGCTGCCTCCTGATAGCAGAGAGGAGCCGGACTCAGAGCCAGCAGCTGCTGTTGAAGATGCTAATGAAGAGGAGGAAGAGGAGGAGAAGGAAGCTCCCGCTGTCCCAGCGAAAAAGAAGGCAAAAACCAAACGCAGGTCAGGGAGGGCCACAAACAGACGCTGAGTCAAAGATAAGATGTGGAAAGAGTGGAAACCTGGCACAATCGTAACCTTATGATAAGATGTGTCAGTATATGAAGAGGTGCTTTCATGAAACTGAGACCAAGAAGTGAACGGCCCTGCCTCTCTCCATGTTGGAACGTCTGAATTAAGCACACACCAACAAATAGGAAGAACGATGGTGAATCCCGGTGGAACATTATGCGATGCTTTTCCAGGGTGGGAAATTAACACCTGACAGCTATCACATACATGTTAAATCAGTGTGGGGTGGGTAAGTATCTAATATTGGCTCTCAGTCAGAGCACGATGTCTCCAGCCTCACCAGTAGATTACAGCCATCAAAATGAGATCATTATAACGTGCGTCTCACTCAGAACAAACCCCTTTTCCTTCCAAATTTACAAATCTGTAAAAACTGCATTTATACTGTCTAAAAATAACACTTTTTTTAAATACATGATTGGTTACCCATTAGAAAGAAAAATCACCTGGATACACATGCTGTGTCCCAATCCCATACTTCATACTAACATCTAAGCAGGCTCTAGTCAAAATAAATACACTTTAAAAAAATGTCACTCACATTATTCTGCCACTGTGCAAAAAAACTAAACTAAGATGATAAAGATTATACCAGCTTAACATCAGCATCTTAGCATTATCATGGTGAGCATGTCGGCATGCAGACTTGAGGATGTAGCTCAAAGCAGCACTGTGCTGAAGTACAACCTCACAGAATAATGAATTTAATTTATTATAGCACACTTTAAAATACAGCAAAACGTCAAGGTGCTTCACTTAAAGGACAAAAATCCTAATGCAGCATTAAAACAATTTACACACAAAAATAATACACACATTAAAATAGGATAAATAAAATCATAGACACAATATTTCGAGACCAAAGTTAAAAGTGAATAAAATTACTCTAAAATTATAGTAATTATAAAAAAACCTAGGGGAAGGCAGAGACTTGTTTGTATACTAACTTCAAAAACAGTATACTATGACAATTATACTGCATAAAAGTAGAATGGGATTGGGACTATGATTTATAATTGATAGAAGCTAAATGCCAATTTAATATAAATAATATTTAAGTTGTAGTGTGACAAGAATTAGTATTTTTTGAGGTTACTACATCCACAATTGAAAATCAGATTCTTTTTTTTTTTTTCCACCTTCTATTACTAACTATTGAAATCACTGTAAATGCTTCTGACCTCTAAATGAACAGCATCCAGGCTTTTTTAATGAGGCTGGATGTAAGAAAAGAAGTGGGCTGGTAGATTTTCTACCTACTGTTTTGAAACCGCCTCACCAAAAAGTAAATTTCCCACCCCGTTGTCCTCAAGGATCAGGAGGTTGACTGACAGATTTAGCTGATTCTCTAGCTTTGCTAGATGAACGTTTGTTATAACTTAATATAACCCTACAAGTGGAGACATTTTCAACATTGCTAACCACGTAGCACATGCTTTTAGCGAGCTGAAATGTAGAATGTAACCAATTTAAGTATTCGAGAGGGGTGACAACTTTTGTTTAAAGAGAGTGTTAAAAGGGTACTTTGGCTTTGAGTGTTGAGAAATGCTGAACCTTGAATCTAACCACAGCTTTGTTCAGGACATTTTATTATACTGTTTTTTTTTATTTTTCGACATTTTGGGTTGAAGTTGATGTCGTGTTTGGGGCACAAGAGTTGTCAGCAGCTGTGGCCTTCACACTGAAGAGTGCCGGAAATTGTTTTGTTTTTTTTTGTAATATGAAGAGATTTGAAATGTAAATCTGTAGGAGCTGAACACACCCATCAACAAAATGTCTAATAACCCTTTTATATCTGCACACAGTCAAATGGAAAAGAAACCCTGTATTCTTGAAACGTTAAACAGGCTCTAAAATGAGAGCACAAAAGGCTGCATTGTCTGCATTTTTAAATTTAAAAGCTTGTTAGTCAACGCAGGTATCTGCTGCAATGAAGCTTGAAAGACTGTAAAGTTGTGTTTTTTCCTTCTTGCTTTCATTTCCATGGACTTACAGTGCCGTTAGTGGTAGTTGCTTATTTTCCTCCAATTTACCATTTTCGCGTTAAGATGTTTTATTTGATATACACTGGACAGATAGAATCAGAGTTGAGTTTAAGGAGGAGGAGGAGAAATCATGAAGTGTCTGTTGGTATTTAATGTAGCAAATTGTCCTTGCAAACCTCTTGATTTTTAAGCAGCAGTCGCATACAGTAGATGATTCCAGTTACAGATTATACAAATGTGTAACTTTGGTTCCAGCATTTCAGCAGTCACAAGGCTTCATGATGACTAGTGAGCTGTTCTGGAAACATTTCATCCTCCATGTTAGAGAAGGATATTTAAAACCACAAAAGTGGTTGGCTGACGCATGTAGCAACAACTCCGGTAGTGATGGTGGCGACTGTCACATGATTAGTGCGGCGTCATGTTCCGTCTGGAGGAACAAGACATTAAACCGAGAACAGGAGGGAGCAGGTGAGAGAAAGGGAGGACATGTAAAGGATAGGTTCAGACAAAGCTGTATGTTTCTTATTGTATTTTTATTCAGCTACTGACTAAATTGAGATGAACAAACAGGTGATGTTTTCTAACTGCTGGAAGTTTTATGGATTTTTGTTTTCTGTTTGGGGGCTCATTTTAATTTATATTAAAATGTCTGACAATTCCCACATTTTGTCGACTTCATTTTTACTTATTTTTGGCTAGTACTTAACATATACAAACACTTATCAGCTCACTTATCCTGAACAGGTTAATGAAAATGGAACAGGACAGAAGATTGACATATAGATTTACAGTCATGCTGCAGATCAAACATTATAATACACTGGCAGACATCTGTATGGTTGCATATTTACAGCTGTTACAAAGCTCAATGTCGACACCAAATGGATCAGCATACTACCCAGATGTTCGAGTATGATCCTATTTGGCCATGAGAACAAATTCTGAAGATCATAGTAGAGTCCATCAGCATGTTGTTCTGGTTACGGTCATTGTTAAATTAACAATGCATCAGCTTTTTTAAAAAAACGTCTAATTTTATCCTGGCTTTAGAATTTGTTCTCATGATGTCCCACTTGGACCGGAACAAGGGACGCAGCTTTTTAAACGTCAACACTTTGACTTCATAGTCCAAAAGAGACTTTGCAACTCGTCTAAGAAGCTGCTAAGTCCATAAACTTCAATCTGCTCAAGAACCAAACATCAGCACACCACAATTCAACAAAGAAGAAAAACTAGATTGAGTTCCGTGATGGAGGAGAAGCAAAATATCACACATCTGCTGATGGGGATGTAAATTCAGAGAAGAATCAGATCAGGGTCAAGGGTCATTGGTCCAAAAGACAGAGGTTGGGAGTTTGAGTCAACTTTCATAAATATTTCCACCCCTGCCCCCCCTCATCACTCATTTGCAATCCCCATCATTGTCCTCGTTCAGGTCTTCCTTGCTGGTTGAGGACGAGTCCCCGTCTGCAGGACATGGCTCCTCCTCCTGGGTCTCGGAGCCTTGCAGTTGGGCCCTGAACTCCAGCCGGGCTTGCCGGTTCGACTCCATCAGTTCGTGCAGTTTGCCGTTAAGTGAATCGTTGCGATCTTCCAGGTCGTCCATATAGGAGTTGATCTGATCCAGCATGGAGTTGATGGCTTCATACTCTGTGGACACACAGCAGAGAGATTAGTCTTTTCTGTCAGGCAAAGTAAACAGCTTCTATTGCAGATTAAAGACTTTCTGGTCTTTTACATAAAATATGTAATTTCTGATGTAAAAAAGAGATTGGTTTCCATCTTTATATCCCAGAAACACCCATTTGTTTGGACATGATTAATGCTGTCAAAATTGCAATTTGTTTTACTTCTCTAATCATCAGTAACTGTATGATTCAATGTGTAAATGACTAGCACAGACAGGCAAGAGGAAAGCACCCTCAATCAGAGCTAGAGATATACAGTTTGGTTTTCTGAAGCTTAGACAAATATTCAGTATCTTTCCACCCATATCAGCCAATCCCTAGCATGAAATCATCTAAAAATCAGAGTAGATTTAACCTGTTAAAACAATTACTATATATAGGTAGTAATAAAGACAATACTTCAAGACAACTTCATAAACAATACAACTAAAACTCAAGAAATAAACAGCAGATTTATGTTGCTTTTGCTGATATATCTAAACATAATTATCATCCTATTTCTACAGTAATAAGCAGATCATCTTAATTTGAGGATTTGAACAAGGATCTCAAGCTGAACAGCAGAAAGACAGCACTGATATTATCCGGATGTAAATATTGAATATGCTCCACAGACACGCGAACAACACAACTGCTGTCAATTTGAGAGTCTAAGAGAGTCCCTCTAATGATATTACTGGGGCAGACATAAGTCCAAAATTAAAATAGATGGATAGATAGATAGTAACTTTATTGATCCCGAGGGAAATTCAAGTTTCCAGCATCACAGTTCCATAGTGCAAAAACATGTTAGTAAAAAAACATTAATAAAGTTAGTAATACAAAGTTCAAAAAATATACCAGATATAAAAATACAAGGAGATGAAGAAAACTGTTAAAACTTAATATAGTGCAGAGTAACAGCTGTGATACAGGACTATTAAAGTGAATATAGTGCAGAGGAGACTGTTAAAAAGTGAATATAGGGCAGAAGATACTGTTAAAATGAGTATAATGCAGAGTAACTCCAGTGGCTTAGTCAAATAAATAAATAATAAATTAAACTTGCTTGGATGTAACATCTCAATCAGAAATCCCCTGAATTAAATAAGATCATTCAAAGTCAGTGTCACCTGACATCAAGTCAGAGTAGAGTAAATGCTGTAGTGTAGCATCCTGTGACTTCCTCTGCAACATGGATCACAGTGAATGATCACATTACAGCATTACCTTCGTCCTCGTATTCATCTTCGTCGTTGATAATCCCATCATCAATAGAGATGTTGGGATCCCCGTTTGGTCCAGACATTATTTAACCTTAAATCTCCACGTGTAAGACTTTATTACAGAGAGAGTTAGCTAGCTTGCTTGACAGTAGTCGTATTTGTTTACTGAAGCGGTGAATTATGGGAGAAATGTGGGCGGGGTTTTAGGTTCTTAGCAAAGACTGTCATAGTAGTAAGAAAGAGCACTCACTCTGTATAGATAACTCGATCTCTTAATACATCCATGAGATAACCCGATGGATAGTTGAGTGAAAATACCTTCAATGCTACACCGCAGAAAATCTTAAAAGCATTTTTTTGTATGTTATGTCATTAATGACCGTTTTGGAGCAAAGTCCGGCCTTTTCATTTAAAGTTTCTCCCGTCTCGCCGCAGCTTACTTTGTCGACCTCATTTATGGTTTCTAAAAATACGAACAGAGTGGGCAGCCTTTTATTTTCCTGTTCTCTGATTCCGAGCTGTCAGATGTTCAGTCAGCTGACTAGACGCACTGTTAGCACCACACTGTAAGCCAATTACCGAGTATTAATGACTCTATAGTCACTTGTATGTGTTAAATTATGTACTTATTGACTGTTTTATGGTGTTTTTTTTGTAAATACCTTTATAATTTGAACTATTTATTGATAGATTCATATTTCATTTGTAAATTCCTTTCATAATTCTTCTTTTTATTGCACATTAAAATGTCAAATAATTAAATACTTTGTAATTTTGTATATTTATTCATAGATTAATAAATCAATTTGTAAACACATTTATTAATGCCTATTTTTATTATACAATGAGTTATTAATAAATGAAATGCTCTATTACTATTTGTGTTCCTCCATACACTTGAACTTACTATGTTTAATGACACAATAACTACAGATATTTATGAAAACCTCAAGCTTTATTCGGTTTACTTAAATAGATTGAATCAAAGGGTTGTGTATGATAAATACCGTGATGAATGACTTTATCCTTTCGTCTAAGCCAAGGGTCAGCAACCTTTACTATCAAAAGAGACATTTTAGGCAAAAAATAAATAAATAATAATAATCTGTCTGGAGCCGCAAAACATTTGAGCATTGTGATGAAGGTAACACAGTTTATAGTCTAAGTATATAGTATATAAATCCAATGCAGTGAGGGCCAAAGTGCAAATGTACTATGGAGTATTAGGGCCACATTGAGGAAAAAAAACATCTGAGATTTCGAGAATAAAGTCAGAACTTAAAGGGACTATTTGTAACTTTCAAATTGCTTGTTAACAGCGACACCTGTGGCCGTTAAGTCAATGAAAGTCAGCGTGAGGCTCGCGCTTTGCTTACTCTAAATAGACATGAACAAGCATCGGTCAAAACAGTTAGGCGACACACGTCAGCTAAAACCACAATATCACTTTATATTTCAGCTGCTTGGCAGTAATGTTAACTGACCAGACGAAGGTCTCTCCATGAATCAATTCTGATCCTAGTATTGGTTTTTCCTGCTTCAGCCTTCGGGGCTGAAGCAGCAGGGTAAAAAGGGGTAAAAAAGTCAGAAGTTTACAAGAAAAAAGAAAATAACACGTTAAATTATTACTTTATATTATGACTTTATTCTTGTAATATTATGACTTTTTTCTCATAACATTATGACTTTATTCTCATAATATTACAAGAAAAAAGTCAGAAGTTTATGAGAAAAAAGAAAATAACACGGAAAATTACTACTTTATAATATTACGACTTTAATCTCAAAATATCACGACTTTTTTCTCATAATATTACAACTTTTTTCTCATATTACAACTTTATTCTCATAATATTACGAGAAAAAAGTCAGAAGTTACGAGAAAAAAGAAAATAACACGTAAAATTACTACTTTATATTATGACTTTATTCTTGTAATATTATGACTTTATTCTCATAATAATACGACTTTATTCTCATAATATTGAGACTTTATTCTTGTAATATTATGACTTTATTCTTATAATATTATGACTTTATTCTCGTAATATTATGACTTTAGTCTCAAAAATGTTGCAGACCCCTGCTCTAAGCTGATCTTCCTCTATGTGATCAGTGGATGGCGCCATCAAATCATCATGCAACCGAGTCTGCGCCTTCTACCCACGTGTGATCATTTCCTGTCAAAGAGTGTGACGTGATAAACACACTGAGATATCTTGTTTTGAAGTGTTTTGAAGCGATGGATGAATTACCTACGGACCTCAAAGCCTTCCTCCTCAACCACCCGTTCCTTCAGCTTACAGATGACAAAAAGGTTTGCGAGCTAATCACATCACATTACACTGAACACTGTAGTACCATGTGATGCTAGCCGTGTTGCTAATGCATCACATGTAGTGAAGTGCTGTGATGGCCACATGTGTTCACTGAAAAACCTGTACATGATCATCATGTTTATGGCTGCACTGAGCTAAATGACACGAGTAACACGACCATTATGTGACCTAATGTTGTTGTTTTGCAGATCAAATGCACTCTGAATGGCCATGAGTTCCCATGCAACGTGACAGAGCTGCAGAAGTTCACTAAAGGGAAGAAATATGAGAAGCTGAGTGCTGCAGCAGAGTTCAACTACAGCCAGTATGAACCACACATTGTTCCAAGCACAAAACAACCGTAAGAAGATATACCATTTTATCATTTTGCAAGAGAAACACCTTCCTCATCTTACTTGTATCAGTGGCAATACTTGTTAAAGAAATGAGCTAAATGTAGGAAGCTAATCTGCACTTGTGTAATGTTTTTTTTTTTTTTCTCTGATGCCTCCTGTCTGTTTTCTAGCAAGCAGCTCTTCTGTAAGCTGACCCTCAGACACCTCAACCGGCAGCCACATCATGTCCTAAGACATGTTAATGGGAAACGCTTCAAGAAGACCCTCTCCAAATGTCAGTGCATTTCTAATCTACATGCATCGCACTTTGTTTTGTTTACATACCTAGTGGGTATGTCTTTTGAACTGTGGGGATGTTCTACAACCCAAGACTTGTAGTGTGAGGAAGGAAATCAAAGCTATCAGGAGTATATCTGCTGATAAAAATGTATTTCCATGGTATCACTTTTCTGCTGAATTTAATCGTTCTGAATCTGCTCTACCAACATTTTCAAACATGTTTTGGGATTTTGTTGAATGCAGTAAATTAGAAACACCAGAATCATTTTAAATATATCTATTTTAAATTATTTTTTTAAAAGGTAGTGCACATGCTTTGACCGTGCATGCAGCCTGTTGCAGTTGCTCCTGCTCGTTTTCTTATTTTTTCTTTATTTTTTTTGTAGCATTATGTATATAATTTACATTTTGCATACTCCTTTATTTCTATTTTCTTACATTTCTTATCAATCAATCAACATTTACTTTTATAGCCCTTTACAATAACCAAAAGGTACCCAAAGTGCTTTATATTAACATCAAGAAATAACAGGAATAAAAACACAACATATCATAAAATCATAAAAAGGTACATAAAAAGCACAGGAAAAATGTCACAGCGCTACTAGGTATTAAAAGCCTATACAAGTTTATACAAGAGCAACTGTAACGCCCCAATTTCCCCCCGGGGATCAATAAAGTATTTCTGATTCAGATTACCAAATATAATAACACTGCCATCTCCACATCATCCAAGCAGTTATCTAGTCGCAATATTCTCATAAAGTTTTGATTTCAAACTGATGGACTTCAACATCTGTTTCAGATTTACACTGTAGTATTGCTTTAGTTCTTATCAGTGTACCTTGGTCCTTCAAAACAGCTTACTTTTATCACGCCATTCTTCACGGAGCTATAATGTTTGCCCAGCAGTGACACATTCAGAATTAAATCTGGGAGGTCACATCTTTTTACAATTTGGAAAGGACACCGCCCAGATTGGAAACAATTACAATGACCTATCTATCCAGAGGTGTGAACTCAAGTTTCAACTTTTTGTTTGAACCAATCTGACAGCATCCGATCAAGTTGCAGGAGAGAACCATGAAGAACTAACGATATGTTAGTGAGCACCAGTTGGAAAAAATAATACCAAAGATAATTTTGTCTGTGTACAAAAACTATGCGGCAGTGAACACAAATTAATTGCAGTATACAAAACATAGAAAATTACAGACGGAGATGCAAATGGCATTACATTAGGTGAAGGGCGCATCACGGCTTCTATTCAGAGTTATGACTTGGGACTTGTGTGCAAAGACTTGAGACTTACTTGGGATTTGCAAAACAATGACTCGGTCCCACCTCTGGTAGAATCAATATGCAATGCACCTTACTGACGTGACTCTCTTGTTCCTGCTCTAGATGAAGAGTGTGTGAAACAAGGGATTGAATTCCTTCCAGCCCGACTCAAACAGAAAAGGCCCAAAGACATTGGAGAGGAGGTCAGTCGGGGGAGGCCCTCAAAACACGTCAACAACTCGTGGGAACCGTCATCCAGCGACGACGACCACAGTGACTCAGAGGACAGCATGAGTGACCTCTACCCTTGTCAGTATCCCAAGTGCACACACACTGTAGACCTCTTTGTCCACTTTTTTATTATGGTTGTTATGTCTTAACTGTGTGTCATGGAGGTCTGCAGGATTTCACTCCAGGCAAAACCTAGTGAATTTACTGTCTGTCAGAAGAGTGGCTAGTAGGATAGCAGTTTCATTTTGCTGTAACACTGTTGTATTTCCCACAGCCTCGATGTTCACTATTAATAAAGAGGCGGAGGAAAGTACGGAGGATGCTGGGAAAGAGGTGGAAGACGACTTCCAGACAGATGAAGAGGAGGAAGAGGAGGAAATGGAGGTGGATAAGCAGGTGCAGCAGAAACGCAAGAAGGTCTGTAGAAACCTGAAATCCCTTCTAATTGTGTGTGTGTGGAAGCCAATCAGTGTTAAAGCTGCTGTGAGTAGATTTTGAGCAAATATGATTTAAAAAAAGTTATTTTTATAAAACGGTTGCTATATCCTGACAGTAATGCATGAGACAGGTAATCTGAAAAAAATGGCATCCTAATGCTCCTAATGGCATCTGCGAGATTGCACAGACCGGAGAAAAACAACCAATCAGAGCCAAGCTAGAGCCTGCCGTCTCTAAGCAGCTGTCAATCACTCGCGAACTCCAACCAAACAGTCAAACTAGGCAGCGCTGATCAAATATGAATCAATATTCTGTTACTATAATGTCTATTTCTCTCCTCAAATGTTTCAGAAACATCTTGTAGTGTACTGTTTAGCTGTAAAATGAGAAAGTTTGTGATCCAGCAGCCATGTTGAGATCAGTTGAGAAAATACCAAGCGCGGGCCACCAGCCGGAGCACAGCCAATAGGAACGCTCTCTCTCTCTCTGAAATGACCTGTGATTGGCCAAAGTCTCCCGTCACAGGCTAGATTTTCTAAAGACTGAAAACAGAGCCATGAGGAGGAACAGGAGTCTAGTTTTCTCTCAGAACTCTTGGATTACAATATGCTGAAAGGTTATTATGGAATTTTTGCCCAATGATGCCACAAATATCCTGCCTACCCTCACTTTAATAGCTGGCACTCATGACATTTTGTTCATGCTGTCATATTTCTGTCTTTCAGGTACAGGGTGGTGGTTTTCAGAAGAAATTCAGAAATAACCACTGGAAATCGGGGCGTAAGAAACAAGGAAAAGTGCCAAATGGAAAATAAAAAGCGAAACCATATACTTATTTTTATACCTGGTGATTTGGTCGGGGAGCAGCACCACACTTCCAGTTTGGAGAGTAGTATTCCTATGTCTGAGTCAGCCTGACCTTTTGTAAAGGTGAACATCCATTGGAGTTTTCATATTTTCTGCATATGAACGGTTGTCTGTTTTTACGGGTTGTGATGTTGCACAGTTACAAAGAGGCTGGTTTACGCAACAAGGAAAATGTGTTAGTGGCAGTAAACACATCATGCTGACTGGATGAGTTGTATTGTCTGGTTTGCAACCAAGTGTGTTAGAATGAAATACAACTCAATTTGGATTTGCAAACATTGTCCGTGTCTCGATTTTTTTATCATCATTGCCCATATAATGGATGAAAAGGAGGAGAGACTTTACAGACTGCAACTATTGCAGGACTTGAACCTAAAATCATTTGACAGAAAAGTGCTATTCATAAACAGCATTATATAAATTGACAATTTTCTGAGAAGAAAAACGGTGTAGCCTGACATGCATCTAGTTTTTATTATCTGTATTATTTTATACATAATTACTGGGGGAGTGTAGACATTTCTCACACGAGAGGACTACATAAGTAGCTGAAGGGACAGCATAGAAAAGCAACAACCTGACTTCGCAGTAGCAGGTAATTGCTGATCTAGCTGACAAACCGTTTTGACAGCTACATCAGCAATTACATCGCAGACTGTCAAGAAGCTTTTATGCTGCAGATAACAGCTCTTCCAGTGCCTTAGTAAACGTTTTCACCCAGGATGGACAGATTTTGTCTGCAAAAAAAACCATCAAATCGAGGACAGTCATGACCCTGCGGCTCCAAACAGTCACTGCAACACATTATTACTGACTTATTGTTCTAATTTAATGTGTAAGTTACACTTCTGAAATATCTTGTGCAACTTTTTTCTTCTGAGTCGTCGGCATCATCTGTTTCTTCTTCCCTTTGCCTCTCTGTAAATGTTGAGGGTGAGTCATGCTTATTGTGCAAAATATTTTACACATTTAAATAACATCAGCTGGCATGGTGTACACTGAACCACTGCTTGTGAAAATACCACATTTTTTCCTGCTTGGCTAACGGGAAGCGTGCACAAATTTAAAGACTTTGTCCGAGTCTTTGGTCTCGACATGTGGCCGCTTTTACACCTCCATCCCATCTCCCTTCACATAGCTCTGCTCTCTCTCATCATCCTCTCACCAACATCAGCTCAGTCAACAGTTAGCTGAAGGCAACATTTTAATCCATTTTTAGCATTAATGTTAATTAAGTAATTGACCTTTGTAGATGAGTGACAAAAGAAGGAGTCGTCTCTCTACCAGGATGATGATGTTGCCCTCATCCACAGGGCACAAGGGGTCACTGAGTGGTTTGATGAAAATGATTTGAGTCATATGTTGTGGCCTTCACATTCACATGACTTCAACTGAACACTTACAGTATGGGAAATTATGGACAGACATGTTAGACAGAGCTCTCCATCACCATCATCATCAAAACCCCAAATGAGGGATCATCTTTTTGTTCATGCATCCAGTAGAGTTTCAAAGAAATAACCCAGCCCCAACACCTTCCCAAGACACTTAATGTTGGTTTTCCTTTACTCATCTGTGAATGCACACTGTTGTTTTTGGGCAGTTGACATATTTTGTTTGTCTAGTTGTAGAAAAGTGTGAGGATTAAGTTGTTCAACACAGTAGGTAAATTGTCCTGTTGTAATTTTGCAGGCTGAAGGCAGTGTAATGTTGAAGATTCTGTGTTTGTTTGTTTGTTAGACCTTGTTTGTCTGTTTGACTAGTACATAGAATAAACAAATAAATAGCTCGCAGTAAGTTGAGTAGTACAGCTCAGAGAAAAAAGACTGCCATTTCTTTTTCATTCATTCATTTGTGCATTCAGTTATTTCATTTACGACACAATAAAGTGCATTAAAATTCGGATTTAATCATGATATATATAATTTGAATGCACTTCAGGATCAGAATTAGGTTTATTGTGAGGTAGGTTTTCACATACATAATAAGGATATCAGTATCTTCGTGCATACGACAACAAAAAAAAAAGAACAAGTATTCAAAAAATCAAGAATCACCACCTGAGGTAACGCAGGGAACAGACCAGTAGAGTTGCAGCCATGAAGCAAATTACAAGGAACTGGTTAAAACCCTTAAGTCCTTAAATTCAAAGATGGAAGGAAACAATACAGGAAATCTCAGAAATGGAGAGAATAACTTATATTCTGTCTCTTCATTTCTGACTCTATAAGAGTGGGTGAGCTATAAAACAAAGATTTGGTGTAGGAAATTGCACAGATAAAATAGAGTTAGAAATGAAGAGTCAAAGTACAAAAGGCAATGTTTCAAGTTAGTTATTAGTTGTTGGATTATAAAATGGTGAATAATGTGGATCAGTATTTCCCAAAGCCCAAGATGACATCCTCAAATGTCTTGTTTTGTTCACAACTCAGAAACCAGAAAATATTCACATTTAAGTTGCTGGAATCAGAGAATTTTGACTTTTATTTCTTAAAAAATGAATCAAACTGATGAATGGATTATCAAAATAGTTGGCGATTAATAGATAAATAAATTATATTATATTATAAATTACAAATAAATTAATAATTGATAACTAATCGATTAATCGTTGGGGCTCTAATGAGTAATCTGGAGGGGCAGAGCGTCATATACAGAATGACCTTAATCTCTTTTTAGATTTTTTTTTAAATTTTATAGAGAAACGTTAGTGAAGTTGTTGTGATAGCATAAATAATCAGTACTGATGTTGCAAATAGGAGCTATGTAAGAAACTACCTGAGTAGTCTTGTCTAAAAATGGATTCAAAAAAACATTGTGTGTTGCATTTACTTACTAAAACAAAGTAAAAACTTGCTCCACAAGTAGCATGTATCTGCCAAAGTACGAAAGGGGATGTTTTAAGTGGATGAAATATGAGGCCGGAAATTAAGTAATGAAATTACTTGCACTCAGATTAACAGAATGATTTATTAATGAGCAGAGGCTGATCTTGGGCAAACAAACATAATCGATAGGCGTACACAATATGCACATCTTGGAGGAGGAGAACACATGCATTGCTTTTTTATGCTGTTTTTCTTTTTCTGTTGTTTTTTTCAATTTTTGTTGCATGTATGTATTTGTAAGTATGGGTGTGAGTGTTAATGTGTGAAAGAAAAAAAAATGCAAATATATATTGACATTTTGTGGATGTATAATTCATTAGTATGTATAATTCATTATTCAGTAGTTTGCAATAAAAGTATTTAAAAAAGTCAAGAATCATAAATAGAAATAGAAAAAAGAGTGTTACAATACAAGTACTTCAAATATATCAAAGATAAGTAAAATATATCTGTTTTAGAGTATAGTGAATAGTATATCATAGTATAGTGTTGTCTTCATCATGTTCTTTATATTACGGATTAATAGACCAAATAATATACATTTTAAGACACAATTAGAGGAATGCACATCTGTCAAAAAAAGTGTAACCATGTATAAAAGCTGCATGGGTTAGCCTCCATGACAGTATACAGCGTGTACATGGTTGTGCATGATATTTTACAGATTATGGTTGGAAATTAATTCAGGTGAGTTAGAGGGTATATTAATGTGCTTATTTCTTGTGTAAAAAGCCTCAAACACCGCTGGTGAGCTGTGTCAAGAGCCCTGGTCGGATCAGTATACGTGGCATCCAGCGGTTGCAGCAGTACCATGTAGGGGGGCTCCTTCTCTCTCGTCAAACCGCGGGGCATTGTGGGGCGGAGGCGGCCTTTCTCTGTGCGTCTGGCCGATCAGGACATCTTCAAGTAAATAAGATTTAACCGGGAGGAGGAGCAGACCGAGAGCAGCCGGAGATTACAACCAACACATCACTCACTGTGTTGCGCTTCAGCCTCACTCATTAAAACAGCTTTAATAATACACCAACATGGGGCAGGAGGATCTCATGAGCACGGCGGAAGACGTGGCGGACCAGGTAAACTTCAATATGTTTATAGCACGGCTGTTAGCAGGCTAGCTGCTGGTAGCATGCTAGCTGCTAGCTGACTAGTTTGTGTGAGAATGAAGCTAGCTGCTGTTAGCATGCTAACAGCTAGCTAACTAGTTTGTGTGAGAATGAAGCTAGCCGCTGTTAGCATGCTAGCTGCTAACTGACTAGTCTGTGTCAGAATGAAGCTAGCCGCTGTTAGCATGCTAGCTACTAGCTAACTAGTTAGTGTGAGAATGAAGTAGAAGTGTTTCATCCACCATTGTGACTATTACAAGTCCACAATAGCTATCTGATACATTAACGTGACCTGTTATCAACAGCTGTAGCTGATTTACACGTGTTTTAATTCGCATTAGGAAGGTTTGGTGCTGTCATGTGTGTCCAGATGGATTAGCTAGCACTATTAATTCACACCCACAAAACGAAACTGACATCTGTTTGGAGACAACCAACCGAGACAACAGGTATAAATGTGGATTGCTGCATTATTATAATGCCAGCTTGTTGGGTTGTCTCTGTATCCACCTGGTTTATTGACAGTATCTCAGCCAGCCAGCCAGCCAGCAGTTGTGAAATCACTCAGCTTAGCCTCCAAGTTGTTGGCTAACACTTGTTTGTCATACTGTGTTTTAACGGCATTACTGGTGGTTTAGTGTTGCATAGTATCTCTAAGTTGGAGAAGCATCAGGTTTTCCTAAACTTAGCATCTGCTTGTGGCCTTGACAGAGCTGCCCCCACCACACAACTCACTCAAAACTGACCATGAACATTACCTTCACTGTCTTATACATGCTACAGCTGCATTTCTGTAGTTACTAAGGGTTTGCTGTACTTGTATGACTACACTGATTCATAAGAGGTGAGCTGATGTCAAGATCAGATTTCAGGTCTGCCTGTGACACCATGTCCCTGTGTCGACTGTAGAAAAAAGCCCCAGATATTTGGTTTTGTGTCTTCTGTCCTTATGAAAAGTTACTTGCTCGTAAGAGGCATGTGTGTGTTGTAGTGTTGTGTGTTAGATTCATGGCCTTGTGTTTTGGCAGGACATGCCAGACTTTTAATGTTCTCCTTGGAGGAGTACTGTCAGGTTACACTATGTCCCGAAGTGTGTGTATGTGTGTTTATGACAGCTGTGTTGACTGAACTCAATCCTCATGACAAAAACTGTACATCTGTTCCCTGATCTAATTACAACTGATTGATTTATACACTCGTAACACAAGTGCTGTGTGTTGTAAAACATTTGGAAAAGGGAACCTGAAATATCTTTCTTTGTAACAAACTGTCACTCTCCCCTCACTAAGGGGTCCTGAGCTAACATGTTACTTGCATATTACTCTACAAAATGGTCTATTTCTAGACTGTTGCAGGGACCTCGGGCTTGTTCGCATTGGCTCCCAGGTCGTCCATTCATGTCCCACATAGCAGTCATAGTGGGAGTTGGTGGACGCTGATAGGCTGCCGAGGTCTGACAGTGCTGATGTGGACCGCTCAGTAGGCGGGGAAGGGGGCAGGTCACAGCACTTCTACTGTGTCACTGTACTATCTGAGGATTCGTTCATGAATTATGTTTGAGAGAAGATTGTAGGGTACTTACTTTTCTCGTAGTAATAATACAATAAGCCATTGATGGTTTTAACAGGGACGAACAGCCCTGTTATTGTCTTGAGATTTGTGAACTTCCACCCTGCACATGTATTGCCTTTTTACACTTTTGAAATCAATTCATTATGTTCAAATACGCAGTTATATTTGCAGTAAGTTAGTCAGTGCTTGAATATTTAACAACATGAGTAATAGGGTCGCAATTAACGATTATTTTAATTTTTGATTAATCTGTCGATTATTTTCTCAATTAATCAATTCGTTGTTTGGTCACATTTTAAGTGAAATTATAGAGAAAAAAGAAACAATTAGGCCTAGCCTATATTGCAATAGAAACAATATAGAAAAATATATACGATAGGCATTTTTATATCATTTTGACGATATATATCGTCACATTGCCCAGCTTTAATCCGTATTAATGTTTCAAATGGCAGTTATGTAAGAAACTCTCTGACTAGTCTTGTCTAAAAATGGATAAAAGATAAACAAACAGAAAAAAACATTATGTATATTGCATTTACTTACTAAAGAAAAGTAAAACACTTGCTCCACAGGTAGCATGCGTCTGCCATAGCTTCAGGTAGCGTACTCTTCCGCCTACTGTTCAAAGAGTAGCGGGTCAGATTACTATTGGGAGGCTTTAGTTTTGCCTTAGGTGTGTGAATATTTTTTGTTGTTGTGACAGTGTCTAATTCAGTTGTCAGGGTAATGGGAGGGGATTGTTATGTATTGTCTTCTCATTTCTGTGAAAACAATAAAAGAGTGTATTTAAAAAAATAATATTATTGTGAGTCTTTAGGGGATTAACCAAAGACTTGTTGAAATTCAGTTATACGTGTTTCATCTTGGTGACCCAGTAATGTTGTTTATCAGTTTCTCAGGAAAGCCTCAGAAACCACATCCTTTGATTGCTGCTCTTTGCACTCACAAGCCATCCTTGTTCTTGTCAATCATTGCTCCTCTTCTTTCCCTCTGTTGTCCAGTTCCTGCGGGTAACCAAACAGTACCTGCCCCACCTGGCGCGTCTGTGTCTCATCAGCACCTTCCTGGAAGACGGCATCCGCATGTGGTTCCAGTGGCATGAGCAGAGAGACTACATCGAGGCTACCTGGAGCTGTGGCTACTTCCTGGCCACGTGCTTTGTGCTGCTTAACCTCATAGGACAGCTGGGTAAGTGAGCGGGAGGCAACGCACTTTGACAGGTTACAATCCGGACATGAGATGAGTTAACTCAGATTTTATTGTAGCAGGAAGTAACATGTTTTTGTAGCTTTACTGGGTGGTGTGTGATGCACAATCTGGTAACAACAAAAAGGAGTGAGTCAAATTGCTAACAAAAGAAGATAAAATAGTTAAAACTGTTCGTGTTTGAAGTAGACATCGTTATGGATATGGAAATTCATTTGTGTCAATCTGAAAATTTGAAATTGATTCATGATTCAGGGCTTGTGTCTTGAGGAGACCGACAGCCTAAACTGTACACGTACTGCTACGTTCACAGCTGTAACGTTAATACTCGCCATCAGTCCATCACACACACGCTCCCTCCCTCGCTCTCTCTGTCTGTCTCTCTCTATCGCCCGCACATGAACAGTCGCTAACGTTAAGCAAGTAACCGAAGTGGGGAGTGAATTTAGGCTTACAATTCACTGGCGGAAACCCTGAGTGTGCTCAGTGCGTTTCAGCCCCTTTGTGTCTACAGTTTGCAGAAGGTTGTGTAAGAGATACAAACACATTGAACTTCACTTGTGGGTTATAAACCGTCTTGCTGATTAGAGGGGTCAGGGGAGACTGACGAGACTTGTTGAAGGAAGCCTCGAGGCAGCCCACTTGTCCACAAATCAGTTAGATATTGCAGTGTATGCGAAAACGCATCCCTGAGCTCCTTGAACTTTGAAGCAGATGGGCTGTAAGAGCAGAAGCTCGCACACTGATGAAAACATCACCCAAAATGTAGCAGAAGACGGAAGATAATGTGAACTAGATGTCAGGTTTTGTTCTTGTCATGTGAGAAGGTATTATCAAGGTATTAAGGTATACCAGGGTATTTAGAAATCCAGAAGGAATGATTGTCCCTCAAAAATACAGACACTCCTCTCTAGGGCTGACACGCATGCTTCAAAGCTTCGACCGTTGCCATGGTATTCAACCTCCAAATCAGTATTTGAATGCTTCAAATGCTTTTCTGTTTATATATAAGTATGTAATAATAATGTATAAATCCCCAAATAGCCCATGAAATAAGGAATAATCCCATAACATTCATTATTCATATTCAACATTCATTATTGTTAGTTATTCTCAGACAGATATCGCTGTTTGTTGTATGTAGAGCACTGACCCAGGCACTGAGACGGTGGAAATGGAGACAGACAGACAGAAGAACATGTCAGTCTGCTGCACCGCACTGCCAAGCGAAGCTTTAAATGCCTTTGAATATTACTCACTAAAAACTGGTATTCAGGACAGCCCTACTCCTCTCTCCATTAAACTGATACATAGTTGCTGTGTTGAGGTGATGGGTTGTAGTGCACAGCACGCGCCACCAGAGGTCAGCCTGTACTGGTGCAACAGGCAGCTGAGCTGAGAAAGATGCCAACTGTGAGTGGTGGGGATAACGTTAAGGACTAGATATGGAATCATGAAAATATTGCAACATATAAATAAGAAGGCAATACAGGCACTCCAACAACTTAGACTAAAAGGCAACAAGAGAAGGAAATATTAAAAATTCTTTATTATAGTGGTTAAATCGTTAAAAAAGCCAACATGTTTCGATCCCTGTAGGTCTTCGTCAGGGCGTTTAACAAACAGACAAAATGGTGTGACCTTTGTCTGTTTCATTTTTTCCCCGTTTTCCAAGAGCACCTGGCACGTTTTGATTTACGGCTGAGTACACAGAGCAACCAGTTACCAGCTATAAAAAGTCTTGTGGCTAATAAAGCAGTACCTACAACACAGTGTGACTGCCCTCTGAATATGACTGAAACTATAAACTATTGTAGAAAATGGAAAATACATGTGTTGCAGCCATAATGACCATCACTTTGTTGTGTGTGTCCTAACAGGTGGTTGCGTCCTCATCCTCAGTAGAAATTTTGTACAGTATGCCTGCTTTGGACTATTTGGCATCATAGCGCTACAGGTCAGAACTACAACATTATAATGATCATTTTTAATGTATACAAGCAATATCTTTGTATCTGATCTGGATTGTCTTTTTCTCCACCAGACTGTTGCATACAGCATTTTATGGGACCTCAAATTTTTGATGAGGTGAGTGTCACTCTGTTTGGATTTAGTTTGTGTTTCAAAAAAAACCCCACAATAACCCTCCGTAAACAAATTAACTTCAGTTTATTGGAATATTTGTATCAGGTTGCACCAGCTTATTGACTCTCAAACATAATCATTTATTACCAAATCATTGTTTCAGTCGTCTGATTCAAGATTCATACGTACAAATGTGTGTTATAAAAGTTGTGAGGTAGTTTGCAGAAGTCTGAAGCAGTTAAATGAAAACTTTGCTGTTAAATTTTGAATTTCACTGTTTATGATCAGAGATTAGAACCAGCTTGATTCATTTGACAGCATGCAGTGTTTTTTCTGCAGCAGTGGACATTTTAATTTGGTATGGTAGTAAATGAGAGAGCCTCTCAGTTGTCAAGCAGACAACAACAATTACTGTGAGCAAGACCTGTGATTTATTTAAACATCGACAGGCAGACAGATGAGTCATAGGCCATCAGACAAATCCCTTAAATACAGTGCTGCATTGTAGTTTTGCTGTTTCTGCAATCTGTGTGTTTTAATTCATGTGATGTTGGTTGTTAGTATAAATCCAGAGTAAACTTAATGCTGAAAGACAGTTTTCTGCTCGTCTGAAATATTGATCCTCTCTCCTCCCCCAGAAACCTGGCCCTCGGAGGCGGTCTGCTCCTGCTGCTGGCCGAGTCTCGTTCGGAAGGAAAGAGCATGTTTGCTGGAGTCCCCTCCATGGGAGAGAGTTCGCCGAAGCAGTACATGCAGCTGGGTGGTCGAGTACTGCTAGTGCTCATGTTCATGACTCTGCTGCACTTTGACTCCAACTTCTTCTCTGTGAGTACCAACAACAACCTTCATTTAACACAGATGGATATTTCATCATTAAGTTAAGTCCAATGTTACGCCACCACGTACTTACGGACAGCGACATAATCTAAAGCAATTCAACATTTTGGGAAATACACTTATTTGCTTTCTTGCTGAGAGTTAAATGAGAAGATTGATGCCATTCTCATGTCTGTATACTAAATATGCTAAACTAATACTGGAAGCAGGGGGAAATGGCTAGCAGTTACGATCTGAATCTGATACCTGAATTTGGATATATGCCGATACGGATATAATTCTGATATCAGAGCTCTTTTTGCAGAAAATTTGCATTGCATTGCAATTTTGCATTAAATTGAAATGTATTCCAAAGCAATTTATTTGAAATATAGGTAGGCATAACATAAAAACAGGTGTAGGAGTGCAAATTGCTATGTCAAATCCTTTTTAATGTTTTGAACGAATCAAGTGCCCAGAAATGATCAACTACTTGTAGGTTTCTATGCATTAATTCAAAAGTAATAAGAATTCAAAAGAGTACAATGGCAAATTGACAACTCCTTCATAAGATTTAGACAAGTGACTATTTGAAATAAAAGTACAAGAACTATGTAGAGAAATAAATATCTACACTATCAAATAATAAAAAAAAAATTTAATTAAAAAAAGTTAAAAAAAAGTTAGTGTGTGGTCTGACCATGGATGTATTAAGAGAACTGGATACAGCGTTGGAGGCGGGGCCCCGTTCATTCCTATGAAAGTTGCTCAGTGGCGCATGAAGCCTAAATGGCTCGACTTCCGTTTGGAAAGGTACTCGGATCTTGGGCACGTGGAACATGTGCAGTAGCGTCCCCTCGGTCACATGACTCGATCACGGGGTCCCAACGTCGTCACGACTTGCGCTCCAGCCTCGGTCTGGGTCTCACTCACATGAACGAGGAAGGGAAATAACTCTGGATTCGGCTATTAGTTCATTTTACAACTTTAAAAACTAATTTTTTTTAAGTAAGGGATATTCAGGTGTTCGTACTGGTAAGTTGATTCACCTCAAAACAAATTATCCGCTGAGTTACAGATGTCTCTTTCCCAATGTAAGTCAATGGGAAAAAGTATTTTTGGGCCCAATGCATCACGTGACTGACACAGAAGTTCCAGTACCGCCGTTTGGCCACCATGAAAGTTGGGATCGACGACCGGCGCACTTCCTGGGGGCTTGGGTGTGACCAGATGTTTTTATACACTCAAATTAATTTTGATCAATTAATAAAAAGAGAGGCCAGAGGTCTTTTTATGTTAGATGTTGAATAGAGGAAGTGGTGAGAGGTTGCTATGGTTACCATGCAGAGTTAGAAATCAATATATACTCAAGCTAGATTATTAATGCCTGCTAAATGTAGCCTAAATGATGAATGGTTTATTGAGAGCACTGTGAGTGACTCATCGTCCGTTTAAAGAGCTGAAAGACCATCACTGTGATAAAACAAATGGCAGGTTGTGTTAGTTTGTACACACACACTAGTTGAGTGTTTGAATGAATCTTTACTGAGAGCACTGCGAGTGGCTCTCACCGCCTGTTTAACAAGCCGAAAGACGTCTCTGTGATAAAACAAACGACTAGCCGGCCGTGTTTGCCCGGTTGAAAGCCGGAGGACCTTTGCTGTGAAAATACAAACAATAGTAATGTGTTGTTTATCATGTTTGCCTCCTGTTCTGGGCTTGGAGCAGCCACTCAACCTGCCATGCTTAAGACGCTAGCATTGCTAACTAGCTTTTTTGCAGCTGTAACACAGGCGGAGGGACATTCTCCACCATTATTACATATTTATATGGATTGGTACGTGGATCTGTAACTTCAGTCCGATATCCGTTACATGAATTACGTCATATCAGAACCTGATATTGGATCTTATCGGTCCCATCTCTAAATCAAATATACTATAATCACTGCCATGCATTTTCCAAAGTGTACCACAACATTTCAGCTTTTGAGTTCTATTCATTTTAGTACAGCAAGTCTCTGCAAATTAAGTGATGATCACCTGCTGTATAGTGCAAATGTTCAACCACCTACATTAACACTCTTCCACAGATCCTGCAGAACATGGTTGGGACTGCACTCATCATCCTGGTGGCCATTGGCTTCAAAACCAAGCTGGCGGCGTTGACCCTCGTCTTGTGGCTCCTGGCCATCAACGTCTACTTCAACGCCTTCTGGTCCGTCCCCGCCTACAAGCCCATGCACGACTTCCTCAAGTACGACTTCTTCCAGACCACCTCGGTCATCGGCGGTCTGCTGTTGGTGGTGGCACTTGGACCTGGCGGCGTGTCCATGGATGAGAAGAAGAAAGAGTGGTAGGCAAAGTGGGGTTAAGATAAGAGGATTGCACAGCACCACTAACTTCACCCCACCAACCGGGACACAAAGGCCCTCCCTCTCCTGCAGTTCCCCCCCCCCACCAGGGTACACGGTTGTTTTTTTTCTAGCTTGTTTTTTATTTTGCCAAATCCACAGACACCACCTCTCCCATCTATGGACAATTTTTCTATTTTCCTTCCAGCTGCTGTTTTTGGTTTTTAGTTCAACATATGCAGATTTTTTCTAAACCCCTTCTTGTTTGTCCTCCTTTTCCATGACAACAAGAATAAAAAAAGGCCCATGTATTTCAAAGTGCAAGGTAAACAGCTAATGTGTGATATATGGAATTCTTTGTTCTGTGTGCAGAAGGAATGAAATAATTTATTGTATTTTATGGGTGATATGCCATGAGTTATAATAGATTAACATTCATATTTTCTGAATAAAACCAGCAAATTGGATCGAGTGCAGTAGTTTGTCGGGGGGGGGGGGGGGGGGGGGGGGGGGGGGGG